>BQNB010072269.1:0-30446 GCA_026074375.1 Tanacetum coccineum
CGAAACTTACGCCATTGTTTTCCAAATCATTTTTCCAACGAAAATGAATATTCACTCGACTAATTTTCATAAACGTTTTTTATCAATTTGTTTATAACGTTTATTATTTATTTGTATATTACTGATAAGCTTTGTCCGTAAAATGATCTTTTACTCGAATATTTGCGTCTTCAACAAACGTCACTGAATAAAATGATGACTAATTTATTAAATATTTTTATTTAATAAAAAGTGTTAATTAAATATAATTTAATTATTTTCATGTTTTTATAATCTTGCGATGGCATTTCAGTCACTTTTTGACTGTTTTCGGGTCTCGGTCAAATCAAAAAAGTTGTCAGGAATATCGTTTTACATCAAATTGCTTTAGAGTCCGAATAATGAAAACGTGATTTAGTGGGTCGTTTTTGATAAATCAGCTTAGGAATAACATATATCTTTTTCGTTTTCAAGTCAAATAAGTTAAAATAACTTGCACATGAGAGATGTAATAATAAATATGATTTATTATTTAAAATATGTTTCAAAAATTTCCGGATGTTACAATACCCCCATCATTGTAATTGTAAATTGTATCTCTTGTGTGTGTGTACCACAATAATAAAATCTCTCTGGTTTGACCTCGTGGACTGCTACGACTACCTAAGTCGTGGATACCACGTTATATCTCGTGTTCTTTAGTTTCTGCAAGTGTTGTTTGTATTATTTGTTTGTTCGAGCGTTGTGTGCAGGTGCGATATATCATAACATCGTTGCGGCGCGTTTTGTATAAAGCGTCTTTTTATTCTAACGGTTTCTTTATCGTTAAAACATCATATTCTTAAGAGACTTTAATTGTTTTAAAGAATCATAGAATGTATTGTGTCAACTTAAAATCACACCAATATCTCTTCTTCACGAATTATGTGTGATGACATCAAATAACGTCTATTTTATAGCATCATTTATCCCATGTATTTAACCATTTTATATAATTATTGCAAAGAATTATTATTTAATCGTTTATATTTAAGAATTGAAGTAATTATGGAGTAGTTGGTGAATATTAGCAAAAGGCGCGCATTCTGGAGCTTAAACGAAGATATTTTAAAGATTACTATTCTGACTACCAATACGTCGTATCCATCAAGAGAGATACGGCGTATCCGTGCCTGCACTCACCAAAGACCACAAAAGAATGAAGCTCAATAAGCCGTATCTAGAAGAGATCAATACGCCGTATTGAAGATATAGTATGTGAATATTCTGGAAGATATCAAGCGTGGTCCCTACTCTAAGAAACTCCAATACGCCGTATCTAATTCCTTGGATACGCCGTATCGAACCGACTTCCAGACCCTATAAATACAAAACTCAAAAATGAGTTTTAGGTGTGCTAAATCATATTCTCGATACCTAAACCATAAAAGTCGATTTTCAGAGGAGAAATAGAGCAGAAGAGGTCTTGCAACGTATTCCAATCCATAGAAGACAACGTGTAATTCCATATACTTTTGTAATCGTTCAGTTTTTGGTATCATTCGTTAACTCGGTTAGTTTACCTTAGCTAAAACAATTACTCTTGTATTATTTATGATGTTTGAAGGCTAATACCCTTCGAGTATTAGCCATTATTATGAAGATCTGAATATTTGGTATTGTTTGTCTCGATTTCTTGATTTATCGTTGAATGCTTGTTTATCTTTATCAATTTATACTTGTTTACATGCTTTTGTATGCGACCTATCATTCAACTGGATCTAGTGATACGGACCAAGTAATCTAGAGTCTGGGATAGCTCTCCATATAGTGATTTATACATCTAGAATCATAGGATCACAAATATTGTCCTGTTAAATCTGTGTCTAGGATACGCTTCAGGCTTAACTAGTTAATTGGATATTACCAATGTTTATTAAACGTGTTGACTAGAAGGTGAACCTAGATAATTCAACAAATAATGTACTGATCCCATTGGATAGTTAACAAGATCGTCATTGCTTTAATCCCTAAGATAGATTATAATCAGCAAATAAGGATGCTTTAATTGTGATAGAATTAATGTGTCTAGGTTTTAGGAAGAAGCCCCGCTTAAGTCTTAAGAATGATATGCCACATCGAGAGAAGAAATCATTGCACTAAATAAACAAACCAACATTCTAATCAGATTAATAATGGTTAATACAATTTTCTATCATAAGGCTTGATCGCTCTTTTATCTTCTGTTAATTTGCTTGCCTAGGTTAAAGTGTCTTGAATTGATTGTAGTTACTAAACAAACCCGTGCTAGTCTCTCAGGCTGAAAACCCCCTTTTACCTGTTAGAACTAGGATTAAAACTAACTTAGGATTATCATAGGTTTGACTTAGATTATAATTAACATAGATTAGATAACCAAAATATAAATAAATTGAGAGATTTAACCTCGCTTCAAGTGTTCGACACCCTACTTACCACGAATCTACCACCGACCGGGTACACTGCCCGTTAAAGTGTTGTTTATGGTTAAGTCAGCAAAATATAAATTTAAAACTTAAACTATCATAAATAAACACCACACAACGACACATCAAGTTTTTGGCACCGTTACTGGGGAGTGAAAATTAATCTTGATTTTAGTTTTATGTTTTGGTTTTTAACATTAGATCTAACCCTAGGAGTAGTGTTAATTAGATTAGTGTATATTCTTGTATATTCTGTATATTTTGTATCTTTGTTAGTTTAATTGTTTGCTTGTATATTTGTGTGTTTAATTTAATTGTTTTTCTAATACATTGTTCTGGTCGATAACCCGATACGGCGTATCCACTTCCATTGGATACGGAGTATCGATCATCTGGAACAGAATCAGAATCCTAAGTTATCATATTTGATTTCCGTGCTAAAAAAAATTATATCCTTCTTCAGAGCAAATCTTGCTGATATTTTTACTTTTGTTACAGGAAGAACTTATCAGAGCTAGTTGATTAAAGAAGGAACTACATAAAGTCATGGCTGAACCAATTCTAAATGAAAACATGGAAAAAGATCAAACTTAATCGAATCTTTCTATCACCAGTAACGATATTAACATTGAACTCAACAACAAATTTTTGGAAGAAATACAAATAAATGCATACCACGGATGGATTGATGAAGACGTAGTGAACCACATCGCTAAGGTGCTTGAAATGGTTGATTTAATATACGTTCCTGGTCTGGATTCCCATCAACTACGAATGAAAGTCTTTCCTCTCTTACTTGTTGATGACGCAAAGCAATGGTGGATAAACGAGGGGGAGGAAAAATTACCGTTTGGGAAGAACTCGTCGAGAAGTTTTTATGTAAATTTTATCTCGATTCATATGATGGAGAAGAAGAAATGTTGGACGAATGAGACAACTGGGGGATAGATCCACTTGAATTAATATCGCGAGTAAATTCATCATTTGATAAACATATGAAAATTGATGGAAGAACTAAAAAAGTATTGTTCCATGCTTAGATGAATGGGAGTTGGAATAAGAGACGAATGGATGATTGCATCTTGAGTAGTGACAATACTACTACTAACTCATTCTTCAAACCTTGTCTAATAACACGTGGAAAGAATGACACTGAAAAGGAAGATGAACAAAGTCAGACAAAGCGCAAATATAGCAATACATTTAATTCTATTGATGAGCAACCTAACAAAAGAAGATGCAAAGCAGAAAAGTTTGAAGCTATTCAGTACTCGCTTGGGCCCAACGAAGAATATATTGCTATAAGAGGATATGAATTTGATATTTGGGAAAGAAACGAAGATAATTTGTCCATAATCTACCAAGATATTTTTTAGAAAAAGGACGAAGGATAGAAGGTGATGCGCACCAAATAACTACGAGTGGGAAGCTAAAGAAAAGTTTAACTTAAAGAATTCGCTGTAAACAAAAGTGCTTCCCAGGAGACAACCCAGAATGTTATTTAATTTTATCGAGTCTGTCTTCCCAGACATCAATACGGCATATCCGCTCCATACCATACGGCGTATTGATTCTCTGGACGTTATCAGTCTTTACTTTTTATGCACTTTAAAAACATTATTGTCAGTTATGGCAATACAACGTATTCATGCACATGATACGGCATATTCACCAAAATTGACCCATATTAGTTTGTTTAGTTTATTTTAAATTAACCATAGGTACCAAGATAGGAATACACGTTTTTTCCTATATTTTATACAGGACCTTGGAAGCAAAGAAATATCGACGAATATTGGTGGAGAATTTACAAATCTGGAGATCTTGAAGTGTTTGCGTCTTGAAACTTCAAGGCGGCTGTTCAACACAATCTTGCTAAAAAACTCAACATGGAGAATCTACCGAGCAAATATCAGGGGAGTTTCTCATTCTAATTCTTGTTAATTCTCGTATTTAATGTTTTATCTATACAACGAGGATGTTGTATAATTCAAGTGGGGGGATGAAATTAGAATGTTTATTTGTCCTATTTTCCACACTAAAATGCTTAAATTATGCTCAAATTTAAAAAAATTTCAAGCATGCTTTTTGTGAAATTACTTGATACATAACCTGCACATAATAACCCTTGTTAGATATTGTGAGGATATAACCTATCCATTTCTAAATGTTTACCCAAATTCCACAAAAATATGAGTGTGCCGGTGATGTTGTAGACTTTAGAACTTGGCTTGGTATATCTATTCGAGACCACAATAATGAGTACTATGAAGTAACTTGTTTAAACTGGTAAATTTTAGGATTACACCTAAATCGCCTTTACATGTTGCTTATTAACTAACTACACTGGTTAGTTAATCCCCGTATAAATCCTTTGTTTACTCTCATTTTAAGAGTAAGATACCCCTAGAACAACCCGTAGAGCCAATCCTTTAGGAACTACACCAATTATTTATTTTGTTACACCTTTACACCTTAGCCTACCCTGTTAGATTAACTTTATTTTACAGTTGCTAGTTGCTTAAAAGTGTAAATTTTGTATTTCTCGAGTCTTGTGTCTATTTTTGTACGGTTGGAAGAAATTTGCACATCGCAAATGGGAATGTATATTATAGTGAAAACTCATGTATTTTTACTACCATCGCAATTATTGGTACGTCTGAAGAATGAAGAAATTATCAAAGGAATTATCTGGAATTATTATGATCATGAAGATGGTAAGACTACACCGAGTTTCGTAGTATAGTATTAACGAAAAAAAAAATCAAAAAATAAGAAAAAAAGAAGAAAAGTTTGAAGATAATCGTTTCGCAACTACCGAAGGAATTACACGAAGGATCGATTATTCGTTGATACAAATCGACGATGTAGAGTATTGCATAAAGTGGAAGATATCGCCATTTACCTTGTAAAGTATGTAAAGTTTAGGATGAATGGGAAGTTGACCGTTACGGGAACGCCAACTTAGGTTGTTGTTTTTGATCTATGATCAAGACATTGTAAATAGTTATGTCTTTATCATGGTAACAGTTAGGAAAAAAGTGTCTAGCAACTTGTATTTTAGACTTAATCTGTTTGTTTCGTAATTTTTCTTTAACAACAATTTAATTCCCTTTCCTAATCATTAACCATGGGTTTTACGCGAATAAGGATGTGATCGAGCATGCATGTCTATTCCGTTGTTACGGCCATGTATGCATGTCTCAGCTGCATTGTTAGTTTATTACTATTGGTGAAAGTTAGAAGATCCATACCCTATATTACTCTATTATTCCTACTCTTTAGCTTATTCAAGGTGGGAGTGAGCAGTCACATGTGTCTATCCCGTCGTTACGGGTGTGTATGTGTGGTCTTTGGCGCCCTCCTGAAATATTGGTATCGATAAAGATTAGTTAGAGTAATCAACCATAAGCCTTCTCATATAAACCCATATTTACCTTTATAAACTTGGGCGCGTGGTTTGGTGGATCGGATAGATCGGGGGTAGATCTACCTTTTTGTTAAATTTTGGGGTGGCGGCGACGGTGGCCGGAGACTCGCCGGAAAAGATGGGGGCGGCTGCCGGAAAAATGAGAGAGAGGGAGATGCATGTGTGTGTATTATTTATAAATGAAATGAAAAAAATGATAACTTATTAATATAAATATATACATAATATAACAAAATTAAATATATTATATATATATAATATATATAGTATATATTATATATATATATAATATATATATATAATATATATTTTATATTTCAAAAGTATAAAAATAAATTGACAAAGTCACAAAAAGATAGGTTAATTTTGGTAAATATTTGCACAGGGACCAAAAGGGTAACTTTTGTAATATAACGGGTTTGGGGCTCGTTTGAATTACTTAACGAACGGTTCAAAACACGAAACTTGCGCCATTGCGTTCCAAATAATTTTTCCCATAATAAAAACGCGTATTCACTCGAAACCAAGTTTTCATAAACGTTTATAAAATTATATTTAAACGTTTAATTATTTATTTGTAATTACTGATAAACTGTGTCCGTAAAATGATCTTTTATCGAATATTTGCGTCTTAACAAACGTTAGCAGAATAAAATGATAACTAATTTATTAAAACTTTTATTTAATAAAAAAGAGTGTTAATTACAATATTAATTTAATTATTTTCATGCCGATAACCCTTTTCTTGATTCTAAATAATCTTGCGAGGGTAATTTAGTCATTTTCTGCTTGTTTACGGGTCTCGGTAAAACTAAAAAGTTGTCCGAATGTCGTTTTATTACATCATATTGCTTAGAGTCCGATGCGTGAAACGGATTTAGTGGGTCTTTTTTGATAAGTCAGCTTAAGAATAACATTATCCTTTTTCGTTTTCAAGTCAAATAAGTTAAAAATAATTTACACCTGAGAGATGTAATAATAAATATGATTTATTATTTAAAATATGTCCCAAAAATTTTACCGGTCACGCGGTAATTGTTTTTATGAGGCAATAAAAAGTCAAAAGTCAAAAAGTCCAGTCGAACCCGAAAAGTCAAAGGGTAAAATAGTCATTTGAAATTTCAAAAATTGTCAGTTGTTAAAAACAACACATCGGCAATTGGTAAACTAAAATTAAAATACAAACCACCAATGGATGGTAGGTTTTATCATAGTTGTTGTGTTGCACACATCATTAACTTGGTTGTGCAAGATGGTTTAGCGGTGCCCGCGATTAATGCAATCAAAGAGTCTTTTAAAACAATGTTAAAAGATGTATTTAAATCGGGTGGTAGAAACCATCAACGCTATATTAAAATCTGTTCAGAAGCGGGGAAACCTTGTTTATCACCTAATTGGGACGTTCCAACAAGATGGAACTCGACTTATCATATGTTCCTATGTGGTTTAAAACAAAGATCTACTTTGATGTATTTTCATGACCTTTTGGCTAGTAAGGGTAGGTGTGATCATTTTCCGGCTGAGAATTGGGTTACTATTGAAAGTTTAACCCAATTACTTGAAGTTTTTTACAATGCCACGAAAATTTTATCGGGGGTTTACTACCCAACATATCCATTGGTACTTCAACATATTTTCTTCATGAGTAACAAATTAACCGAATATGAACTTAATGGGGGTATATTTCCAAGTATGGTTAAACCAATGAAGGAAAAACTTAAGAAGTATTTTCAAAAAATGCCACCAATAATTACTTGTGCGGCCGCTTTAAACCCATGTTTTAATGTACACGGGGTAGAGTTACTCATCGAGTCGATAAGTACTGATTTGGAGTTTTTTGACGATGGTCATGCAAGTAAGGCAAAAAAATGGTTCACTGACTCTTTGGAAGGTTTGTATAATATTTATTATGCAAAATATGGTAACCCAACAACAACTGAATCAAGTAGTGGGGCTTCTTCATCGAGGGCGAGTGGCTGGAATCAAATGACCCGGTTGTTATACCGGTTGAAAGAACATACAAACAAAAAGGCAAGGAGTGATCCTTCATTGTCCTCCTTATATGAGCGGTATGTCCATTCGGATTTTGTTACACAACTTGAAAACAATGAGTTTGCAACTTTTGATCTCTTAGGTTTTTGGAAAGCAAGGAATCAATATTTCATGTTCTATCCCGCATGGCCATAGATATAATAAGTGTACAAGCTACTTCGGTAGCTTCTGAATCCGCATTTTCAACAAGTGGGATGTTGTTGACAATCCTAAGACAAACACAACATCTGCATTTCAGAGATGGTGTAGAGTATTTAAAGATTACTTTAGATTCTCAAGAGCGTACACAATACAAATCCATCTTGAAAACGCCGTATACCATTGAAGGAAGAGATCTTGGATGCCGAGGTGCAACAAAAGGAAGCCATTCCACTATTCGAAGAAGAAATTGCACTAGATGTTGCTAGCAGCGAAGGCACTATGTCCGGTTCGGGTTCGGGAGGAGAAGAGGTTGATTATGAAAAATAAAAGACGAACTATGGGCGATTAATTCTAATTGCCGATTATTATGTTTGTATTTATCAATTTCAATCCCGATGTCTATGTTTGTATTTCCCTTCCGATGTATGTCGATTCCAATGTAATTAGTTTTCAATAAAAATAAAGTGGAAGTTTATTCAGTGTATTGCTTATAAAACACACGAAAACTGAAAAAAAAAAGAACCGGGGTCCAAACCCGTTTGACAGCTAACCGGTAATAACCGGTTTCCAACCGGTTCAACTTCAATTAACCCGATAAAAGAACCGGTTCCCCGTTTTCACCCCAAACGGTTTCAAAGTTGTTCGTTGACTGAAACAGGTTCCTGTTGACTGAAACCGAACCGAAACTGGTTAACTGGTTTGCGCACGTCTAGGTACAAGGCGTTTTCGGTCCGCCACTCACAAAAGAAGGGGTGGACCAACGGTGGGTAAAGGCGCCATTCCTGGCATCGACAACGACGTCGTTTGCGAGCCATTTGTACATGTGTCGGTCCGTTCATGAGCGAATTTTTCTAATTTTTTTTAAAATCCAAACGTTGCATAACGGTAAGAAGCGAGCAAAAAAAATACACCTTTTTTTACTTATAAATGCCCACTTTTATCTACCATTTCTCATATATTCAACCCAAATCACAATATAACTAAATACACTTTCACATACACTTCCAGTTTACCTTTAAAAAATATCACAACAAAATAACGATTGGCTACTTAATAATATATTTAATCCATTTTCTTTGTCCGCTAACTCGAGTTCCCCATCACCCGCTACACCGCCATCCGCATCATTCTTCCTATACCTACAAAACCTGACAGACGCCTTTCATTCTACAATATGGAAACCACAAACCCAGTGCCATCATATTCTCAAAACCCCATGCCATATTTTCCACAACCGTTGGTCGCATAGTAAATGAACCAAGATCATTTTAATCAAATGGCTTTTCTACAATACAAACAACAACAATACTTTAACCAAATGAATCTCGGTAATTCTTCACGTGATTAGCAAAAAATGGTGCACACAACAAGTTTACGCTACATATTCACCACTCAAAACTCGGACAAACGTCTGCGACGTATTGCGACGAAGCTTCACAAACCGATTTGTCTCCCGTTGGAAAGAAAAGCAAAATCAAATTAAAAAAAAGCCTCGACCAAAGATAACCGTCGTCATACATACCACGATGGCAATAGATCCAGAAGTGAAAAACGTTGTTTAGCAGAAACAGTACTAACAATTTCAGAGTGACCCAAGACTGGCTATAGGAGACCGAATAATTGCTAGAGTCGGTTTTTAGCAACAATAACAAGAGTATGATCACGTGGAAGCGTCAAACTTTGACACGCGATTGTAACTAGTTCGTCGGGATTATCGACAAACATCAACAGTTGAGTGGTGAAAATGATTCAATGTGGTTGTCTCGTTGTTATAAGACGTTTTACGATACTTGTGGGTTTGCATTTATCTACTATGAAGTGTGGGATGTGTTGAAAGATCACCAAAAATGGCGTGGTGTCAAAGTAAGTGTTCTCGAAAGACATGTTCGTACCACCGAGGACACTGAAGATCCGAACGAGCTATTTTAATATGATAAAATACCACGTCCTCCGGGTAAGCCAATACCTACCTAGAGTAAAAAATCCGACTCGTCCAAGACATCGGATCTTCCTTCGAACGGATAATATAGAAACTTTATGGTCCAAAAGAGTTACGCCAAGACCGTGCTCAAAAATTATAGCTTAGCGACATAGCCAAAAAATTCAGAGAGATTGAAGTTTTTTATTTCAGAACCGATGGGGATGAAGCCTGAAGATGACGGTCTAATATGAAAAACTCAAAGACATATCCGAGCAAAATATTTTGGGCCCATCGTAGTTTTTATTATTTGTGTATCGTAGTTTTGTTTAATATTTGTTTGTATTTTTAATTCATAATCGTATCGTAATTGTGTATATTTTGTTTCGAATTTTGTAATGTTTTCGTATTTGTAAATCAGTATTTATTATCATTTTTAGTTAAAATTCAAGTAATTAAAATGTAAAAGAAAAGAAAAGGACCAACGACATGCTATTGGGTTTCTATATGAATGGAGAGTTGTTTTAGTGGTTTGGTGTGATGTGGATTGATGGTAGATTGGTTCTGACGTAGATACCAATTACATGTCTTTGGTACACCCTGTAACCTACACTCTAAGACTAATGAAATTTTTTGTTTCCCCTTGAGTGAATAAGAAACCATGTGGAGAGTTTTGACCTAATGTACTTTTGAACAAGTGTTTATGGCGCCCCACTTGATGTGTTTATAAAAGAGGTGGTTCCGTTTAACTACCGATTTATTCGAACCTTAATTTATATTTTTCATAACTTTAAAATATCGCGAAATTTCCTTCGTAACTTCCCCCTTGTCAATTGATTTTGCTTGTCATTCAAGTCTTTTTTACAACTAAAGATAACCAAGGTTGGGAATTTTGTCACATTTGTTATTTTCTTGGCTTATCAAATGCTGTTACCATATGTCAAATAAAAGTATATATATGCAGCAGAAAAATTGCCTTTATGTCGATATAGTCCTAGCCCTTAAAAAGTCAAAAAATTAATTTTTTTAATAAGTATACGATGTTCTAAGTAGTATAATCCGACGAATTCCAGCGAGCGAGCCGTTAGAGTGCATCGGGGCAATGTATAAACCAGATGTAAGTATTTCCAGCCTGAATATTAAACTATTAACTCACTGAGTTTATGACGTTTGGGTGATTCCATGCAAAACGGTTATCCTGGGCTAGACGCTAATATTAATTTAGAGCGATTTCATTTAAGTTATACACAAAAGCACTTTGGCATTAGCTATAGATATTCTCTGATATCTCCTGTCTTTTTAAACGTTTACATTTTATTTTTTAATCACTTAACGGAAATTTAATCCCGCATTGTTCAACTTAAAAGCCACAGAATCAGGGCGCTCGGTACCGAGCATTACAGTAACTAAAATTTTCATTTAAATTACGATAAAGTATACACTTATAAACTTAGCTTTTATATAAACATTTCATATTTAGAAAGAAACTATCTGTAGCAAACGAGAAAAGACTGGTTTATAGTATAACATTTTATACGAACAAGAAAACAACACTAAAATTTCAAATTATGAAAACTTAGGATTTCCTTGTCCTTGCCACCGCGGGAGCCATAACCGCGCCTCATCGCCCGAAGCACACAAACCCGATGCACCAAAATTTTCGTGTGATCAAGGATTTAAGACAATACATGATCGTTTAGATTATACATAAACACATATAAATGCACAATCCAAAAACACACACAGCACAGACACGACACACTCAAAATCTCTCTTCTCTTTCTCCTTTTCGAGAGCGCGTGGACTACACACGATCATCAAATACAAATATTTTTTATCCTTGTCTCAAGACTAGAAGCTTAGACACGTTCAGGTGTAGGTTTTTAGTGATCACTGGATAAATAAATAATGTTGGTTGTTTGGTTTATCGTTTAATCTCCTCCTAAAATCAACCACTATTTGTAAGATCTTTCTCATTTTATGTTGAATCTTTTTGACCTTGTGCTTATAATCATGCATAAACACTAGTTGTACAAACATTTTTCTAAAAATCTAAACTTTAAAAGTTACAAAATCATAAAATGGATATGCTTTGGTTTGAAAATAATTTGAATATCTGGCAAGTCTGCAAAGAAAATATCATATGTAATATTATGGTTGTTGATGATGTAAAATACAACTTTAGATAGCCGAAAGAGGCTTAGGTGAGTCATATTTCTAAACAGTATTAAATAATCACACCAGTGCCTTCATTAGGGCTATTGAGTCCTCGGTCATAAAAATGAAAAACAAAGAAAAGGATTTGTGTTTTAGTCCTTTAAAACTTTCAGTTTACTTTTCCTAGCTTATTTAGAGAGCGTATTGAATTAATCTATTTAAGCTTATTTGGGCTTCCACGAAACCGGCAACATAAACATAGAGCCCAAATCGTGAGCGTTAATAATGTTAAACAGACAGCGAATTGGCTTATGTTTTGTGGCTTAATATTGGTAGCCTTATTTGGTAACTCGAGCGCCGCCTGGAGGCTTATTTGCTTATTTTATATAGCTTAATGGACTTATACTTGGGTTTATTGTAATTTTAAATGTTTGTTGGGCGTGTGCGTACCGAACGACCCAACAGAGCCCAATGATTCGTTCGTCTTATAGGTTTGCGGCTTTTTGGTACTCTCTGCTAGACGCAGAGTTGATAACAGCACCAGTGCATAGTGATTTATCTTAAGATATATAGTGCTTATTTTTAGCTTATATAGTCTGTGGTACTTAAGCGCCTTGTCTGTCGTTGTCCTTTTTGAACTTAAATGGACCGTAAATGCCCATCAGAGGGCCCACGGCTTTTCGGCTTATAGCTTAATGAGCCATTTTCGGCTTATTTAATAATCGGACTTAAATTTATACGGGAGTGTTGTTTATCAACCTATGGACAAAGGGCTATAGAAGTGGATTTATTAACAATTGGCCCGAAACATTAAACTTATAATGTGATAACTCTTTGGTTTAACCTTAGAAATTGGACTTAAGACTTGTATTTGTATTGACTCAAAAATGGGCCTTACATAACAATGGAATAGTAATGGCCTCATAAGGCCCAATAGTTATAAAGTAATTTTAAGCTTTGCTTATAATCAGTGTATATATCAATGCGCGCTCACTTATTTCGACATGTACTTATTCCGTAACAACCTGAGTTTCACGACGCGTATGACGATCGCTGTTGAAAAGTCGCGCGTGCCGAAATTATTATTTAAAACATTCACAGTAGCAGAGCACGTCGACCATCACGATTTTTTATTTGTAGTAGCAATATATTATTTTTTCAATGTATTACGAACGAACACCGTTTAAAAACATATTTATTTTTGCCGAGTTCTCGATCGATGATGTAGTGAACCGCGTGGTGAATGCGAGTTATATCTTCATCGACGTTTTGAGCATCGTAAAATTTACGACGCATCTCGTTATTATTTTTATGATCATAAATTATTATTTTGTGAACTTTGTCGTCTTCGTTCCTGTCCTTGGCCAAAGCTCGCGTTTAAGGCTCGCGTTTTATTTAAATGGGTACAAGTTACATTTTAAATTAGTAACATATTATACACAAATTTTACATCAAGAAAATGAAAAAGAAAAAACATATTTACCTTATGCATGCCCAAGACACCTAGGCCGACGCCTAGGTCTCACCCACACACTCAATGTGTTTTGTTCAATGAGGTCTCATGATAATATAATGGTTTTCCATAATTAATTAAGGTCTTATACCCTCACAAGTTAAACACAAGTTTATAAACTTTATTGTCCTCATCCTATCCTTGTCCTTGTTTCGGTATGACTGCCGGGATACAAACACAAACACACACTCACATATTTTTCTCCATTTTGATATGAAAACACATTCACAACACACTTAAACAACGATATGAATCAAGAAAAGAACCAAGTTTAATGTGTTTTTCCATTTCCCTCCTTTCTTTTGGTCCAGTCGAGAGCACAAAAATGTAAACACCCACCACCGTTGGTGTTTTGATTTTCAGCTATCTAATATTGCATTAGATGGAATAACAAAATCTTTATGCAAGAAAAATAGACTATGCGAATAATGTTTTATGCAAGGTTGAATAATGTGAAGCAAGAGGGTTTCGGTCGTAACTCAACGGAGAGACCACAAAAGGTGTATTTTATTTGTTATTGATTGGGTTGATTCGAGTTCGAGTTTGGTTTGGTTTGTATTGTTTTTGGGCCGCAGCTAAGACGACAAAGAGTACAAACGAACACATTATTTATCCAATCTTTGCTTTGTCAGTATGCATTTTAAAGCGTTCTTTTTAATTTTTGTTTTGTTCATTTCGCTTTTTTGAATGATACTAGTCCATATGCAAAGTGATGAAATCGACAGATCCTTGGCGCCAACATTAGTTAGTTGATGTTTGCATAAATGATGGACTAAGTTAAGTATATTATAATAGCCCTATTGATATTTCGTAGATGGAGATTAGGTCCCAAAAATGAGTTTTGGCGTGACTTACAAAAGGTGTACTTTATGCAGAAACTTTAGCACGGTAAACGAGGGTCGAGATTTTATAAAAGCTGATTTTTGATTGGAAAATATGATAAAGCTTTCTTAAACGATCATTTTGACATAAAATGGAGCTTCTAACTCCTAAAACGAAGGATAGTTAGAGATTAAAAACGGAGATATATAATTGTAGTGTAAAAAGTTCACATCAATGGAGGTTATTACTAGTTGCTGTCAATAAAATATAACGCTCGTTTTGAGCACTTTTCGAGTCCGTTTTTGGCCTTCCGGCGAAACACGAAAGTTGCTCGGCTAAATAATTTTTACATTGCCGGTAAGGCTCGTCTAGTTTTTAAAATCAAGCATGAACTGTCAAAACACAAGGTCAAAAGTCTGTCAGTTTTTAATAAAAATGTTAAAGTGTTCCTACAGAAAACACGAGCAGTGGCATTTTGGTTATTTTATTTCAATGTCGGTCTCGCTAACACGTAAAAGTTTCCGGATGTCGTTTTTAACATAAAATCTCTAGTGAAGTCCGCAAGTTGTTTAAAAATTTGATATAACGGTCTCATTTTATCCCGACAGCGCGACTGTCAGAATTTAATGTATAGTATATATATACTATATAATATATATTATATATATATATATATATATACTAAATAAATATATAATAATATATATATATATATTAGTTGCATTGCTTTACAGAACCACTTTTTTCTGTAACAGAACTTACAGTAACCAAAATCTAGGCCTTGTCTATTTAACTTTGAAAAAATTTTTCAATGTTAAAAGAGTGTGGCACAAATGTAATAAACAAAAGCTCTGAATTAAATCTTGTAATGTATAGACAAGGCATTTTGGAATTTTTAAAATCTTCTTAAATTCTGGATCCTTTCCACCAATACCTCTTTTAACCTAGAAACCAAGCCCTCTATTCATCAAAAAAACACAGTACGACTCCGCTCACTCTCCCCTACAACCCACGATCCAATTTAATTTATTTATCGAGTGATTCATTAATATCCTTAATATGAACCGTAGTATGTGGTGTTACATAGACGTGGAGAAGCTTAATCGATACTTCCATTTGGCTTGTTGTTGTGACATGTTAATGGCACTGTTAGAAGAAAGTAGTAACCCGATCTCAGCAATGTTATTGCTGATGCGTTGATAGGCATATGAAGCCGTTCCCGAAAGATGGTTTACATGACTAATTCTAAGGTATGTGCGCTTGATTTCTTTTAATTGCTTGTAATATTTGATTTATTTAATCTAGTTTTTGCTGATATAAATGTACATGGTGACTGTTAGATCTCTTTTAAAATCGAATCAATGTTATAATACGTTTACATGCCCTGAATAATTTGGTTCCTTTTGATCGCCTTTAAGTATTTTTTACTGAAACGTATAGTGATGAGAGGCAATACTTCCTATACGGTTAAAGTACTACAGACAATATTATCTCAGATAGTGGTTTGGGTAAAGTGTGGAGTCTGATATATAGTTAAGGCGTGCTTTGCATAAACTAGTTGTAATTGGAGTTTGTTATAGTTAGAAGACGTAAAGCGATTATGTGTCTTATTGTATACGCTTAAATATTCGAGAGTGTAACTTTCGAATCACATAAATATACCTTGCAAGAGTTTAGATATGTAGCTCGTGTACGTTGTTTTTCCAGAGGCCGAAGACTTCAAATTTGTGCATATAGCCATGCTTACAGAATCTGATTTGGGACACATGAGTTGGCTAAGAGCATATCAAGATCTTGAGGTGTGCATGGTTGGAGATGAGGACCTTACCTAACGCAGAAGTTTGTGTCTGCAGGTTTGTTTTTCATAACATGAACACATGCAGGTTTGTTTTTCATAACATGAACACATGCACAAACACATATTTTTACTACCTCAAAACTATATGTATCTAAACAACAAAAAACTATAATAGGTTTGTCTTGTCTTATTACTGATGTTGTAACGAATTAAACGTAAAAGTCGGTCATAATCATTAGAGAAACCAAAATATGTATAAACAACATACTATAATCAGTTACACAGATATTATGGTTTAAAATTCCATTAGTTGTTTACTAATTTGATTAAATATTAAATTTTTTCTTTTCTTTTTCGGGAACAGGATGTTTTATGGTGTTATCCATACTCATTTTGAGTGAAAGTTTTTCTATAATGTGGCCTACAAGAAACATACCATGTTTTTGAAGGTGTGGCACCTAATGGTCTAATGAATTTGATGAAAAGCGAAGCACATATGGTATTCTCGGAATCGTGCACATATGTTCATAAATAATTTAGGCGAAAAGATGAAGAGTGCATACATGTTTTATTAAACGCAAGATACTTGTACATGAATTGTATTTTATTTTGATATCAAATATTTGTATTATACTATATATGTCTTAGGTTTTCTGTCTTAAATAACGCTTCTAGGAGGAGTTACATTGTATTTTTATTGTTTCGGACATAAAATGTTCAAAATAAAAGAATGTGGACTAAAAACATATATGCAGTTACCAATTTAAACAAATAAGTTTGACGTCTAAACGCAAAAAACACATGTAAATTTACTATATTTAGAAAAAAACATAATGCACTTGAATTTTCAATAACAAAGTTTGCTAAACCAAAAAATTACAAGAATATAGTAATTCTTGAAAAATATAAAAAGATAGAAAATTGGTTATTTAAATTTAAAAAAATAAAAAATATTAAAAATGACTTTACTATTATACCTTTTAAATTAAATGAAAAGATTTTAATAATACAAAATTTTTATTGGTAAAAAAAATGGATCTGCAAAGAACCGGTCCCTTATATATATATATATATACATATATATATATATACATATATATATGTATATACATATATAATGTATATACATATATATATGTATATATATAGAGTACATATATTTATAATATATATATATATTACATATAAATAAATATAATATATATATATATATATATATGTATATATATATATATATGTATATATATATATATATATATATATATATATATATATACATATATATATATATATATATATATGTATATACATATATATATGTATATAGTATAGTATATGTAATATATATATATTATATAAGGGACCGTTCTTTGCAGAACCATTTTTTTACCAATAAAAATTTTGTATTATTAAATCTTTTCATTTAATATAAAAGGGTATAATAGTAAAAGACATTTTTAATATTTTTTATTTTTTTTAATTAAAAACCATTTTTCTAATCTTTTTTATTTTCAAGAATTAATAATCATCTTGTAATTTTTTTTTCAGCAAACATGTTATTGAAAAATTCAAGTGCATATATGTTTTTTTCTAAATATAGTAAATTTACATGTGTTTTTTGCGTTTAGACGTCAAACTTATTTGTTTAAATTGGTAATTGCATATATGTTTTTAGTCCACATTCTTTTATTTTTGAAATTTATGACCGAAAACATAAACATACACATGTAACCTCTAAAAGTTTATAACAAACTAAGAACATATATAGTATACACAAAATTTGATATCAAAATAAAATACAATTCATGTACAAGTATCTTGCCGTTTAAAAACATGTATGCACTCTTCACTTTCTCGCCTAATTTATTTGAACATATGTGCACGACTTCCGAGAACATATGTGCACGCTTCGCTTTCTCATCAAATTCATTAGACCATGGGTGCACACCTTCCAAAAACATGTATGTTTCTTGTGGCACATAAACTTCACTCAAAAGCGTATTGATAAAGCACCAAAAACACATCCTGTTCCGAAAAGAAAAGAAAAAATTAAATATTTAATCAAATTAGTAAACAACTAATGGAATTTTAAACCATAATATCTGTGTAACTGATTATAGTATGTTGTTTATACATATTTTGGTTTCTCTATATTATCCTCATTATATTTAATTCGTACAACATCTGTATAAGACAAGCAAACCTATTATAGTACTATGTTGTTTATACATATAGTTTTGAGGTAGTAAAAATATGTGTTTGTGCATGTGTTCATGTTATGAAAAACAAACCTGCATGTGTTCATGTTATGAAAAACAAACCTGCAGACACAAACTTCTGCGTTAGGTAAGGTCCTCATCTCCAACCAGAGCCACACCTCAAGATCTTGATATGCTCTTAGCCAACTCATGTGTCCCAAATCAGATTCTGTAAGCATGGCTATAGGCACAAATTTGAAGTCTTCGGCCTCTGAAAAACAACGTACACGAGCTACATATCTAAACTCTTGCAAGGTATATTTATGTGATTCGAAAGTTACACTCTCGAATATTTAAGCGTATACAATAAGACACATAATCGCTTTACGTCTTCTAACTATAACAAACTCCAATTACAACTAGTTTATGCAAAGCACGCCTTAACTATATATCAGACTCCACACTTTACCCAAACCACTCATCTGAGATAATATTGATTAGTACTTTAACCTATAGAGAAGTATAGCCTCTCATCATAACTTTTAGTTAAAAATACAAAGCCGATCAAAAGAACCAAAATATTCAGAACATGAAACGTATTAAAACAATGATTTGATTTTCACAAAGATCTAACAGTCACCATGTCATTTATATTCAAAAACTAACTAAAAATCAAATATACAAGCAAATAAAAGAAATCAAGCGCATACCTTCGAAGTACATGAAAACACCATCCTTTCGGCGCAACGGCTTCCTCTGCCTAACAACGACAACATGCATAACATTCTGAGAACGGCTCCTTCTTCACAAGCCATTAACCATTGTCACAACCCCAAGCAAAATGGAAGACGAATTAAGCCCTCCCTCCACGTCCAATGAACACCACATACAACGTTCATATTAAGGATATAAAATCACTCGAAAAATAATTAAATCTGGATGTGGGTTGTAGGGGGGTGGCGACTGAGTTTTTTTATGAATAAGAGGGCGGTTTCTAGGTTAAAAGAGCGTGTGGTTGGAAAGGATCCAGTATTTTAAGAATTTTAAAATTCCCAAAATGCCCTTCTATACATTACAAGATATAATTCAGAGCTTTTGTTTATTACATTTGTGCCACAACTCTTTTTAACCATTCGATCAAAAAATGAAAGGCTAGATTTGGTCTGTAAGTTTCTGTACAAAAAAAGTGTTCTGTAAAGCAAATGCCACTATATAATATATATATAATATATATAAATATATTAATATATATATATATATTATATATATATATAAATATTATATATATATATTACTAAATCTGACCCGCTCTAAATGACCCGTTATATCACATTTTTACAACTCGGACTCAATAGAGATTTTATGTAAAACGACATTCCGGACAACTTTTTAGTTTTAGCCGAGACCCGACACTTGACATAAAATAACCAAAATGCCCCTGCAAGTTTCTGTAGGAACTTTAACATTTTTATTAAAAACGCAGACTTTGACCTTGTGTTTTGACCCGTTATTACTTGATTTTAAAACTAGCGAGCCTTACGGCAATGTAAAACATTATTCCGAGCAACTTTCGTGTTTCGCCGGAAGGCCAAAACGGACTCGAAAGTGCTCAAAACGAGCGTTAAATTTTCTGACAGCAACTAGTAATTAACCCATTGTGCTGAATTTTTACACTAAAATATATATCTCGTTTTAACTCTAACTTCTTCGTTTTTAGGAATTAGAAGCTCCATTTTATGTCAAAACGATCGTCTAAGA
This sequence comes from Tanacetum coccineum, assembly GCA_026074375.1. Lineage (NCBI taxonomy): Eukaryota > Viridiplantae > Streptophyta > Magnoliopsida > Asterales > Asteraceae > Tanacetum > Tanacetum coccineum. Next base: position 20,211 of record BQNB010072269.1, read on the forward strand.
AAGCTTTATCATATTTTCCAATCAAAAATCAGCTTTTATAAAATCTCGACCCTCGTTTACCTTTTTTGGGAGATTTGCTACAAATTCTCTGCATTAAAGTTACACCTTTTTGTAAGTCACGCCAAAACTCATTTTTGACCCAAAATCTCACTTACGGCATATCTAATATGGCCTATAATTTATACTTAACTTGATCAATCATTTTATAACATCAACTAACTAATCGGCGCAAGATCTTGTCGATTTCATCACATGCAATGACTAGTATCATTCAAAAAAGCGAAATGAACAAAACAAAAATAAAAAGAACGCTTACAATGCTATGACAAGCAAGATTGGAAAAATAAAAGTGTTCGTTTCGTCCTCTTTGTGTCTTAGCCGCGGCCCAAAACCAACCAAACCAAACCAAACTCAAACTCAAATCAACCCAATCAATAACAAATAAAATACACCTTTGTGGTCTCTCCTTTGGTTCGAACCGAAAACCCTCTTGCTTCAACAATATTCATACCTATGCATAAAACCTTATTGCATGTCTTATTTTTCTGCATAAATATTAAGTTATTACCATCTAGCAATATTAGATAGCAAGAATAAATCAAAACACCAACGTGGTGGTTTTGTGCTTCACATAGGAACCAAAAGAAAGTATGAAAGGGAAAAAAAAACAAATTAAAACTTGGTTCTTTCTTGATTCATATCGTTGTTTAAGTGATGTTTAAATGTGTTTTCAATATCAAAATGGAAAAATGGTGAGTGTGTGTTTGTGTTTGTATCCGGCCGAACCAAGGAACAAGGATGGAGAGAACAAAAGTTTTAACTATGTGGTTTACTTTGAGGTATAAAGACCATAATAAATCTTGGAAGCAACCATATAATCATACCATTGAACAAAACCATTGAGATGGTAGTGAGACCCTAGCGTCGCCTAGGTGTCTTGGGCATGCATAAGTAATATTTTTTTTCTTTTTCATTTACTTATTAAAATCTTGTGTAATGTTTAATTTAAATGTAACTTGTACCCATTTAAATAAAACGCGAGCCTTAAACGCGAGCTTTGGCCAAGGACAAGGAACGAAGACGACAAAGTTCACAAAATAATAATTTATGATCATAAAAATAATAACGAGATGCGTCGTAAATTTTACGATGCTCAAAACGATTAACGAACGCGCGGTCAAACATCGACTCGCGAAACGTCAAAAATAAATATTTTAAATTTCCGTTCGTAATAAAATACGAAAATAATTATTTACTACAAATAAAAATTTAAATGTCGACGTTCGCTCACATGAATTTATAAAATAATAATTATGACGTCGAATTCGCGATCGTCATACGCGTCGTGAAACTCGAGGTTGTTACAGAAATAAGCTACATGTGAAAATAAGAGTTATGTATGAATTAAAATACAACTTATAAGCCAAGCTTAAAATACGTTTATTAACTATTGGGCCTTATGGCCCATTAATAGTCCATTGTTATTTAGGCCATTTTCGAGTCCACTAAAACCAAGTCTTAAGTCCAATTAAGGTCCAACTAGTTAGCACAATTATAAGTTAAATGTTTTGGATTGTTACTAATCCATTATTTAGCCCTTTATCAATAAGTTGAAAACAACTCCGTATAAATAAGCCGAATTATTAAATAAGCCGAATGGCTCATTAAGCATAAGCCAAAAGCCGTTGGCCCGGGGGGGTTTGTGAAGGCATTTCGGTCCATAAGTTCGAAAAAGACACACGAAGGCGCTTAAGTACAAAATAAGCTAAAAATAAGCTATATAATAAGAAACTAAGCACTTGTTTTATCAAAATAAGTTAAACCAAAAAGCCGCAAATAAGCCGAATATCATTGGGCCTTGTTGGGTCGTTCGGTACGCACACGCCCAACAAACATTTAAAATTACAATAAGCCCAAGTATAAGTCGATTAAGCTATATAAAATAAGCAAATAAGCATATTTAGTACCAAAATAAGCTACAATATAAGCCACAAAAATAAGCCAAATCGTGTAACCATTTATTAAGCTCACGATTTGGGCTTATGTTTTGTGCCGAGTTTCGTGAAGCCCAAATAAGCTTCAAATAGCTTATTAATAAGCTAAATAAGCTAGGAAAAGTAAACCGAAAGTTTTAAAGGACTAAAACAACTTTTCTTTGTTTTCCTTTTTATGCCGAGACACAATAAGCCCTAATAAGCACTGGTGTGATTATTAATAAGTTGAAATAAGCTATAAGCTCTTATGGCCAAAAGTTTTATTTCACCAACACAACCATAATATTACAATGATACTTTTCTTATGCTTTCTTTTAATTATTTTCGAACCAAAGCATATCCATTTTATGATTTTGTAACTTTTAAAGTTTAGATTTTTAGAAAAATATTTGTACAACTAGTGTTTATGCATGATTATAAGCACAAAGGATAAACAAAAGATAACAAATGAAGACTTACAATAGAGGGTTTAGGAGGAGCATTAAAGCTAACCAAACACCCAAACATTATTTATTTATCCAGTGAGCAACTAAACCAAAACCGAACGTGTCTAAGCTTCCAAAGTCTTGAGACAAGATAAAAAAAATGTATGGTTTTGATGTGTGTGTAGTCGGTCGAACAAGGGAGAAAGGAGAAGAGAGGATTTTTGATGTGTGTGTGTGTGTGTGTGTGTTTTGGTGTGAGTACTATGTGTTATGTGTAAAAACAAAGATCATATATGTCCAAATCCTTGATCCAACATTTTTGGTGCATGGTTTGTGTGCTTAGGGGCCATGAGGCCGGTTATGGGGTGGCAAGGACAAGGGAATCCTAAGTTTTCATAATTTGAATTTTTGTGTAGTTTTCTTGTTCCGTTAAATGTATACGTAAACCCGTCTTTCTCGTTTTAAGCAAGTTTCTTATAAATCATGAAATGTTTTATAAAAGTTAAGTTTATAAGTGTATAATTAAGTAATTTAAATGAAATTTTAGTTACTGTCATGCCGGTACGCGTTGTGTGGCGTTTTAAGTTGAATGCGGGATAAATTTCCCGTTAAGTGATTAAATAAAAATGTAAACGTTTAAAAAGAAGTAATTCAAGAATAAAGTGAATTGTTAACTTAATAAATTATAAATTAATAGCCGTCAGCACGATAACCGTTCTGCCAGGAAACACCAAAAGTCAATAACCACAGTGCGTTAAAAGTAAATTTCAAGTCTGGAAAAATTAACAAAGGTCTACATTGCCCGATCACCTCTAGAGGAATTCGTGGATTATACTATTGAACCACCGAATTTAAACTTAATTTAAAAAAATTGATTAATTTTTGAACTTTTATAAGCTAGGACTATTAGCGACTAAAGATTTTTTGCTGACATATATATACTCTTTTTGACATATGGAAAAGCTTTGAATAAGCAAGAAAAAACAAATGTGACAAATTCCCAACCTTGGTTATCTTTAAGTTGTAAAAAGCTTGAATGACAAAGCAAAATCAATTGACAAGGGGGAAGTTACGAAGGAATTTCTTTAAGTATGAAAATATAAAAAAGGTGAAAAAATGGTAGTTAAGGAACCACTCTTTTATAAACACATCCAAGTGGGGGCCATAAACACTTGTTCAAATGTCATTAGGTCAAAACTCTCCCACATGGTTTCTATCACTCAAGGGAAACAAACATTTCATTAGTCTTAGAGTGTCAGGTACAGTGAGTACCAACGACATGTAATTGGTACTCTACGTCAGAGCCAACTCACCATCCATCCAACATCACACCAACAACTAAAACACTCTCCCCATCAAAGAAACCAATAGCATGTCGTTGGTCCTTTTCTTTTCTTTTTACATTTTAATTAACATAATTTAAACTAAAAATGAAATACAATATATTAAAAATACGAAACAAATTACAAATACGAAACAAATTACAAATACGATACGATATGAATTAAAAATACAAACAAATATTAAAAACTACGATACAACAAATAATAAAAACTACGATGCGCCAAAATATTTTGCTCGGATCTCGTCTTTGAGTTTTTCAATATTAGCCGCATCTTCCGGCATCATCCCCTCGGTACAGAAATTAAAAAACTTCAATTCCTGAATTTTTTTGTATGTCGCTAGCTTAATTTTTTAGCACCGTTCTTGGGTAACTTTATTGTCATAAAGTTTACTTTACCCGTCGAAATATCCCGTCTGACCTTGGACGAGTCGGATTTTTACTCTATAGGTATTGGCTTACCCGTAGACGTGGTATTTTATCATATAAAAAAGCTCGTTCGGATCCTCATTGTCCTCGGTGTACGAACATGTCCTTTCGAGAACACTTACTTGACACCACGCCATTTTTGGTATCTTTCAACACATCCCACACTTTCTATAGTAAGATAAATGCAAACCCACAAGTATCGTAAAACGTCTTATAACAACGAGACAACCACGTTGAATCATTTTCACCACTCAACTGTTGATGTTTGTCGATAATCCCGACGAACTAGTTACAATCGCGTGTCAAAGTTGACCACTTCCCCGTGATCATATCCTTTGTAACTTGTTGCTAAACCGACTTAGAATTTTGGTCTATGCCAAGTCATGGGTCCTCTGAAATTTGTATTGTATGTTTCAGTAAAAGTTTTCATACTGAATATTGCCACTGGGTATGTTGACGACGTTAACTTGGTCGAGGCTTTTTATAATTTGATTTTGCTTTTTTTCCAACGGGAGACAAATCGGTTTGTGAAGCTTGTGATAGTGAGTACGTTGGTGAGTTTGGTGGTGAGTCGCGTAAACCTTGTTGTGGTGGCATCATTTATGCTAATCGTGAAGAATTACCGAGATTCATTTGGTTAAAGTATTGTTGTTGTTTGTATTGTAGCAGAAGCCATTGATTAAAATTATCTTTGGTTTCATTTACTATGCGAGACCCCCCACCCGCCGCCCCACCCCAATATATAATATATATACAACGGATGTGAAAATATGCATGGGTATTGAGAATATGAGGCACAAGGGTTTTGGTTTCCATATTGTCCGAATGAAGGCGTCAGGTTTTGTAGGTATTAGGAAGAATGAGCGGATGACGGTGTAGCGGGTGATGGGGAACTCGAGTTAGCGGACAAAGAAAATGGATTAAATATATTATTAAGTAGCCAATCGTTATTTTGTTGTGACATTTTTTGAAGGTAAACTGGAAGTGTATGTGAAAGTGTATTTAGTTATATTGTGATTTAGGTTGAATATATGAGAAATGGTAGATAAAAGTGGGTATTTATAAGTAAAAAAAGGTATATTTTTTTTGCTCGCTTCTTACCGTTATGCAACGTTTGGATTTTGAAAAAAATAATTAGAAAAAGGCTCATGAACGGACCAACACATGGACAAATGGCACGCCAACGACGTCGTTGTCGATGCAGAATGGCGGCACCGTTGGTCCTTCTTTTGTGAGTGGCGGACCGAAAACGCCTTGTACCTAGACGTGCGCAAACCAGTTAACCAGTTTCGGTTTCGGTTTATCATCAACAGGAACCTGTTTCAGTCAACGAACAACTTGAAACCAGTTTGGGTGAAACCGGAACCGGTTCTTTACCGGTTAAAGTTCGAACCGGTTTGGAACCGGTTCATTACCGGTTAACCTGTCAAACCGGTTTGGACCGGTTCTTTTTTTTTTCATTTTTCGTGGTTTTATACGCAATACACTGAATAAACTTCAACTTTTATTTAATTGAAAACCTAATACATTGGAAACGAAATACATCGGAAAGGAAATACAACATAAGACATCGGAATTAAAACTGAAAATACAACATAATAATCGACAATTAGTAATCATCGCCATAGTTCGTCATATCATAATCAACCTCTTCTCCTCCCGAACCCGAACCGGACATAGTGCCTTCGCTGCTAGCAACATCTAGTGCAATTTCTTCTTCGAATAGTGGAATGGCTTCATTTTGTTGCACCTCGGCATCCAAGATCTCTTCTTCAAAGTCTACGGCGTTTTCAAGACTGGATTTGTCTTGTTTACGCTCTTGAGCATCCAAGTAATCCTTTAAACTCATACACATCTCTAAAGATGCCAGAGTGAGTCTTGTTCTTAGGATTGACAACACCCTCCCACTTGTTGAAAATGCGGATTCAGAAGCTACCGAAGTAGCTTGTACACTTATTATATCTATGGCCATGCGGGATAGAACATGAAATATTGATTCCTTGCTTTCCAAAAACCTAAGAGATCAAAAGTTGCAAACTCATTGTTTTCAAGTTGTGTAACAAAATCCGAATGGACATACCGCTCAAAATAAGGAGTACATGAAGATCACTCCTTGAATTTTTGTTTGTATTTCATTCAACCGTATAACGACCGTTCATTTGATTCCACCACTCCAGTCGCCCGATGAAAGAAGCCCCACTACTTGATTCAGTTGTTTTTGGGTTACCATAATTTGCACAATAAATATTATACAAACCTTCCAAAGAGTCGGTGAACCATTTTGTTTTAGCCTTACTTGCATGACCATCATCAAAAAACTCCAAATCCGTACTTTATTACCGATGGGTACTCTACACCCGTGTACATAAAACATGGGTTTTTAAAGCGGCATCACAAGTAATTATTGTGGCATTTTTTGAAAATACTTCTCACGTTTTTTCCTTCATTGGTTTTTGGAACCAAACTTGTAAATATACCCCCCATTAAGTTCATAATCCGGTTTAATATGTTACTCATGAAAGAAAATATGTTTGAAGTACCAATGGATATGTTGGGTAGTAAACCCCCGATAAAATTTTCGTGGCATTGTGAAAAACTTCAAGTAATTGGGTTAAACTTTCAATAGTAACCCAATTCTCAGCCGGAAAATGATCACACCTACCCTTACTAGCCAAAAGGTCATGAAAATACATCAAAGTAGATCTTTGTTTTAAACCACATAGGAACATATGATAATCGATTCCATCGTTGGAACGTCCCCAATTGGTGAAAAACAAGTCGCTCGACAGGCACAGCTTGTGGAGACACTGAGACTAATGAGTACACTGCAGACACAGGTGATAGCACTGCAGGGAGGCCGGTAGTTCTTCTTAGATTATACCATGTGTTTAGCTATTTTGTATATAGCCTACTAAGTATTACGGGTAACTCCCAGCTAGTAAAGTTTTAGGTTGTATATTCTTTATCTTGTAACCTAATGGTAGTGATCATTTTGTATCTGAACCGATCATGTATGTTTTTTTCTAGATTATGTATGGAATGGATGGATTATGTCATGTCTATAATTGAATTTATTATGAATGAATGTCGATTTAGCTACACCATTGTTAATTTCAATTCAGTTGTGTATTTCACTGTGTGATGTGATCTCACTTTACTTATTGTGCATATGTCATGTCATGGTTATGATTTTATGAAATTTAACTAGTATTATATTTTCTTATGATTTGAAGAAAATGGCACCAAAAAGAGCCACAAGGTCAACACCAGCCACAACAACCACCACCACATCTGTCACCAATGCTCAACTTAAGGCATTGATCGATCAAGGTGTTGCTGATGCATTAGCAGCACATGACGCTGATAGAAGCATGAATGGCGATGACAACCATAACTCAGGCACGGGTGTAAGGAGATAAGCTCCTCCTGCTCGTGAGTGCACTTACCCAGACTTCATGAAATGCAAAGTGTAACATCCGGGAATTTTCGAAATTTTAAATGACTATTTTACCCTTTGACTTTTTGGGTCTGACTTGACTTTTTGACTTTTGGTCTTTTATTGTCACATAAAAGCAATTAACGCGTGACTGGTAAAATTTTCAGAACATATTTTAATAATAAATCATATTTATTATTACACGCCTCGAGTACAAAGTTATTTTTAACTTATTTGACTTGAAAACGAAAAAGATATATATTAATTTTTAGCTAACTTATCAAAAACGACATACCGGACAACTTTTTAGTTTTGCCCGAGACTTGAAAACAAGTAGAAAGGGGCTAAAACAGCCTCGCAAAAATTTTAAAGACCGCGTACAGCACGTACCGACACGAAAATAATTAAATTATATTTAATTATCGCTTTTTATTAAATAAAAATATTTAATAAATTACTTAGCATTTTAATTAAAAGCGTTTGTTGAAAACGCGAATATTCGGTTTAAAAATCATTTTTATTTCCGGACAAAGTTTACCAGTAATATACAAGATAAATAATAAACGTTTTTAAATAAATTGATAAAACGTTTATGAAAATTAGTCGAGTGAATACTCATTTTCGTTGGAAAAATGATTTGGAAAACAATGGCGCAAGTTTCGTGACTCGAATCATCCGTTAAGTCACTCAAACGAGTCCCGAACCGCTATTTTACAAAATAATACTCAAAAGTTACACTTTTAGTCCCTGTGAGATATTTACATAATCAACCCTCAACTATTATACACATTACACTTTGATTTAAACTTTATATATATATATATATAAAGTTTTACATTTTTTTTCATTTTATAAAAAATAACACACACATAAACATATTACATGCTCTCTCTCCCTCTCCCCAGTTTCCGGCGAGTTCCGCCGCCGCCGCTCCGGCAACCGCCGGCACAAGAAAACTTTACCGGCGAGTTTTTCGGCCGAGTCCAAATATGTTCATCGTCAACCGATCTACCTGATCTACTAGTTCACGCGTCGCCACGCGCCACTCGTCACCACCACCGAAGCCACCACCATTGCATCCATCACCACCACCCTCGTGGTCTCCACACCATCCCACCATCACTACCACTGCTGCGGTAGCAGCCACCAACCACCGAAACCACCAACATCATCACAGCCACCACCATATACCACCCGCACCATCACCAACGCCCCCACCACCACAGCCACGCCACCAGGGTGAATTTGTTGAGTCACCCACCAAGGTGCATTTGTTTTGTCAAGAACACCCTCAAGGGTGCGTTTGGCTGTTAGACAGCCTATAAGGTGTGTTTGGTTGGGCAGAAAATACTAAGGCGTGTTTGGTTTGACTGTTAAGCACTACAAGGGTGTGTTTGGTATAAGAAAAACACACAGGTGCGTTTGGTTGCTGTTGGTCAGTTTAGGGGTGTTTGGTTTTAAGGTTAACGGCAGTTAAGGAGCGTTTGGGTGTGCAGAAACTCCATGAAGGAGTGTTTGGGTGAGCAGAAACAACTTTAGGGTGTTATGATTTATATAAATCGAACAATAAATATAACATAAGATTTTATAAATATTAAACCTAATTAAATGGTGGTTAATGGTTAAATAAATATGTCATATATTATTTGATCTCGTCTAATATTATATATATTGAAACATGTGAATATTTGCAATATATATATTGATTAAGGGAAAACGTTAGATTTTATAAATATGGGAAGCGTTATATAACCGGGAAGGTCATGACGAAATTTATATAAATTTCTATATTAGTAATGTTTTACCAAAACTTCTATTATTTTAGAAACCCGGTAAAAGGAACTAAGTTATATTTTAAAGATATATTAAATTATAACTATATAATAACCCGACAACGAACGAAAACTATACATTTACAAATGAGGTAACGATTTTAGCCACGATCCGTCGATAAGACGAAAGATTTATTTATAAAATATTATTTTATAAATTCCTGACTAGAAGGTAAAAATCATAACTTTTGTAAAAGTTTTAGAAACATCGTTTATATGATTCGAAACTTTAAAACGTACGTTTGCTTTAATGCTAAGAACTTTTTATTTATTAAGTGATGATTTCTTACAATGTGTCGAATTATTTTGTTTAATTATTTACTCACATTTCTTAAATAATACTTGCAAAGTATTATGTACTTCAAACTATTCATTTGATTGTTTGTCTTTGTTATATAATTCCCGATGTGAATTATATACTTGTTCATTCTTTCATATGTAATATATACAGAATATATTACATACTTTGCGTTCACTTTTCAATTTATTTTATTTAACCAACCACCAAACTATTACAACTTGAAATCTAAATCTTGATCAACGTATCGCGTTGATGTAACCATTCATCGGGAGACCCAAATACATTATCCTAGGCTAGTGGGACTTAGCCGTTAAGATTAGTTGCAACTTCTTGATCGAGCCGCTTCGTCTTTCGTTTGTGCTGTGCTTATTATGTGCATTTCATCTAATCGTTCTACAACATCAATGTGAGTTTATAGCCCCTCTTTCACTTGTTTTACAATTATTTTACAAATCTCGGGGGAGAATACATGCTCAT
>BQNB010072270.1:0-32496 GCA_026074375.1 Tanacetum coccineum
ATCAGTATTAATCTGGGTAAGTTCAAGTGTATCATGATGTATATATAGAGTATGTGTTAGGTTAGAATAGAAACCAAATAAAGGGCCACCGCTCATTTGAAACTATACACTAAGTATGTTGCAACGAAAGCCTAGGCAAAGACGGATTGATCCAAATCTGTCATTGCATATATAAGGCGTGATATGAACTAGTGGCAGCAGATGGATCAGAGGCCTGCCAAAATTGTCGGTTCATATGAGGATTGATGGTTGGCGGCTGGAAAGGAGCACGGACCCACGGGGGCTGCTAAGCCAAAGGGTCTGAGAAATATTTATCTGTTGCAACTTTATAAGAGTACAAAGTATAGCATAAACTTTAAAGTTGTTGTCTAGTGTAATGTGTTGTTGAAACTACTTTACATCTAACATAATATTACATCTAACATGTATGTCTAGTGTAATGTGTTGTTGAAACTACTTTACATGATTAGTATCACAGTATATGATATGATTTAAAGTTGAATTTTTGATTTTATTGGTACTTGTAGGTGTAAAACCTCAAATGACTGCTAATGAACAACCAAATGTTGAAGCAACTCACAAAGATGAAGCCATGTTGTTCAAAGTGTTGAAGCAACTCATCAAGACGAGACTGATCTTGAATGTGATGCATATGGCTCTATTATATATTTTTTATTAATATAAAATCACATAGAGCCCTTTTTTAAAACCGGGCTCTATTTGCTTTGCACATAAAGTCCCCTGCCCTTTGACCCCCTATGTAAAACCAGGCTTTATGAACCTTTCTAACAGGGCTCTATGATGTTTTTTGTAGTAGTGCCTGAAATTAGCTAGGAAAATCAATACCACCGGTCGACTTAAACAAGACACCCTAACCTACTTTAATTAAAATCATTATCCATATGAATTGATGTTCAAACGTATATCACAGATCTTTTGATTCAGGATAAACTACTCAACACACACGATGACTTTGATTATAATCAATCAAAACAAACGATTCCTTTTGAGGTTAGTCATCACTTATTTTGTTTCAATTTTATATTTTAGTTTTTAGGGTGATCCAGTTTCGTGATATTTGATTCATATATAGGCAGTAGATATTAATTTTTTTAACAAGATTTGTATGTATATAGTTTTTAACGAAATTTGTTTATTAAATGTTTTGTGTTTTGATTTGTATAAAAAATATATGTTGTCAAAGTGCCATGTATATTAGGAAAATGTTTTGTGTTTTGATTTGTATAAAAAATAGATGTTGTCAAAATGCCATATATTAGGAAAATTGATATGAATTCAATTGAAAAACTGAAAACATTTTTCACAGTTTAACAATCACCCTTGATTTGGGGGAATGAGTTTAAATGCACAACTCGTTCCATTGTTATCGACCCAAAATTAAATTTTGAATTTTAAATTTTAACCTAATCATCACACTATAAATATCACTAGCATCTTGACAGTGAAAAGAGAAATGAAACCTGAAGAATTTTTTTGCGTTGCCATTAAAAAGATGGTTGGCTCGATAGGTGAAGTTGAGAAAGTATGTGTATACAATCAATTTTTTGACATCATTAATCTTTCATATATTTTTAGGGATTTCATTGTATTTTGTATGTAAGGATTATAAAAATTCACCGCAAGCATGGATGGGCGTATCTCACCTGTAAGAAGTGTGGTAACATCGCTAAACAAATTGATGCTGAAGGAATTAACTGGTGGAATTGCAAATTGCACGGTCGAATAACTGATGATGATGTTGTAATCATGTATGTATATATTCATTCGAAATCAATATTGATTCATTTTTAATACTACATATGAAACATTTATTTTTTCTGGAATTTAATTTTAAATATCAATTTCAGGTATAGATTAATTGTCCGTGTCATGGATGACACTGGTTCAGCATCCCTCCTCCATTTTGATAACTTGGTCTTTAAACTATCTTTAATAGAATCTTATACTTTAATCAATCAATATGGTGAACACTATGATGAGTATTTCCCTGTTGAGCTAAATAGGATTGTTGGGAAAAAATTGTTGTTCCGCTTCCAATACAATGACTTAAATATTAGCAACAACAATCATGTGTACCAAGTTTAGAAGATATCAGAAGATGAAACAATGATAAATATCTTCAAGAACGATTTCTATGAACATGTATTGTTAAATATTTCATAGTTATTTGTTTCAATATAATATTCAATTTAATATGATTGTATAAAATCCTTACTTAATATTTATTTTAAACACATTTAATGTTATGTTGGATGACATACAAACTAACTTTGTGAATTCTGGTAAGTCAAAACAATTCACATCAGCTAATAGTATCCCATTGAACTTTTATAATACTCCCAATTCGGCTAAAGGATTTGCAAGTTCGGAATCTGAGTCATCCAGTTCAGAAAGTGGTAAAAGGACAATCATCAATTTGGATAATTACAACGAGGAAGAGGTACAAGCGAACAAAGGAAATAAGATTGTTAAAGTGAAGACTGAACCAACAGACTGATTTACTTTAGAAGTCTTGTATCATCTTCAAAGTTTTCATAATCTCTTTTTTATCACTGCTTTATGGTTGTTTAAAACAATTGTTTATTGTTCTTTGTTTGTTTGTTTTGGATGATTTGCATTTGGTTAGACTTTTCACTGTTTTGTTTTATGTTCCTTACTGGTATTTACTGGTATTGTTTTGTGTTTCAAAAAGCTCTCAACACAGCTTACTTATAAGCTGTTTTCATTAAGAAAAGATAAAAAGTTAAGTAGTTAAGAGAAAATTTTCAAAGATCACTCTCAAATACACCACAGCTTAATTTATGGATGATAAGCCAGTACTGGATGGGCTTATGGACACTACTAGCTTGTTTTATGCAAGCTAGAGCTTGTAGATTCTTGGTTTAGCCCTGTTTTGAGCAAGGGTGTTGTAAGTTTCTTTCTCTCTTATTTCTCTTAGTTACTGCAGAACTGCTTTTAGTGCTTATTCTTGATTGAAGTCTGCTTATAAATGCTTTATTTTGTTATTTGATAATCTGTTTTTAATCAGTTTGAAATGAAAATGATTTTTGGAAATGTTAAGGGCTGTTTTGAACAAGCAGTACTAACTCCAAGTTAGTACTGCTAGTTCATTTTTGGGATTTAAACCTAGCAGTACTAACTCAAAGCTACCAGTACTAACTTAAAGTTAGTACTGTTAGTTAAAACTGTTAGTACTGTTAGTCCATTTCTGCTTATTAGCTTATTGTTTCTACTTATTTAAGATTGGTTTAGCTTTTTAGAGTAGATTAAGCCTATTTTAGTTTACTGTCTTCAGTAGAACTTGTTTGCCTTTTCAAAATAATTTTAAGAGTTTATCAGTTTTAGTTTTCTAGCTTATTTGTCATTTTGGTTTATTCTAGTTGCTTATTCCTATTACTAAGTGCTTATTAAGGTTAGGTGAACTTCTGTTTTAGCTTGTTTGCTTATTTATTGTTTCTTTGTGTTTTGTTAGCCTAGCAGTACTAACCTTAAGCTAACAGTACTAACTCAAAGCTAGCAGTACTAACTCCAAGTTAGTACTGGTAGTTAATACTGTTAGTACTGTTGTTAGTACTGTTGTGTTTATCTTGTTAATTTAGCTTAATTGCTTTTTGTATTTGCTTATTTAGAGTTAGTTTAGCTTATTTAATTTGTCTTAAGTTTATTTGAGCTTATTTGTGTCTTAGTGTAAAAGTTTTAAGTGTTTTTGCCATTTCTAGCTTTTATTCTTGTTCCAACTTATGTTCTTTGTTTGTTTTTATGTGCATTTGATTATTCAGTGTTAGTGCCCAATCATTTCTTGTCATATTCAAACATCAATCATCAATCGTCTCTCGATTTTCCATTTTAGCCTCGTTGGGACATAACGACCCGGGAACACTCTATACTGCTTCCGGTTTTCTTGGTCTCGCGTGATTCTGACCCTTCTTGTTGTGTATTTATACATGTTTGTATTTGTTTACACGTTTGAGGGGTGAGTTCGCGCGAGTCACAGGTCATGTTAATTTCAAAACCCTAGACATAACTGTGAAGGGAAACCTTGTAAGAGGTTTACCTTCAAAGATTTTTCAAAATGACCACACTTGTGTTGCTTGTCAAAAAGGAAAGCAACACAAGACCTCCTGTAAGGCCATAAAACAGTAAGCTCTATTAGCTACTCCTTACAACTTCTTCATATGGATTTGTTTGGACCTACATCTGTAAGGAGTTTAAACCATAAGACCTATTGCCTAGTTATCACTGATGATTTTAGCAGGTTTAGTTGGGTATTTTTCTTAAGAACTAAGGATGAAACTAGTGCAATCCTTAAGGACTTTATAAGACAGATAGAGAACCAATTGAATCAAAAGGTTAAAACTATTAGAAGTGATAATGGTACAGAATTTAAAAACAAGGATGTTATTGAATTCTGCTGGATCAAAGGGGATGGCAAAGGTAATACAGTAATGCAGAACCCACAACAAAATAGAGATTGCTGAGAGAAAGAACGAAACCCCTTATAGAGGCTGGCAAGGACCATGCTTGCAGATTATATTTTAACCGTAACGACTTTTGGGCTGAAGCAGTTAGTACTGCTTGTTGCTGTTCTAAAGCAGGGTATTAGTGAACCAATCCTCATAATAAAGACACCTGTGAACTTTTAACTGGTAAGATACCAATATGAAAATATATAAGACCTGTTGAGGTGCCATTGGGACCATCTTGAATACCATTGACCACCTAGCGGCAAGTTGCTGGAAAATCAAATGAGGGATTTTTAGTTGGGTATACTCTACAAAGCAAGGCTCTTTAAGTATACAATTCAGAAACCAAAGAGTGAAGAAAACCTCGCGCACATCACTCTTCTTATGAGAACAAACAAATGTTTGGCAGGGAAAAGAGACCAAATGGCTTCTTTTGATCTTGCTGATTATTTAATACTTTGATTCTATGAATTATCATCCTGTTAAGTTTCTCAGAGAATCAAGCTAACTTACCATGCAGGTCACAATGACACTAACCAAAATCAGGTACATGAAGAGATTATTGACATTCAGGGATTCTGAAAAAGAAATTGCATCTCATCAAGACTCAGATTTTATGTACTCCAATAATGGCCTCTTATTCTTCACCAATCAGTCCAGCATTAACAACAGATGATGAAGAAGGTAGGTCCAAGAACAGGAGAACAAGTCCTTTATGGATGAATCTTGAAATATCTAAGAAGCAAGAAAAGGAAGCTTATGATGAAGCTGAATCTCTCAGGAAGAATTTATGAGACCTTGGTTATACATAGGAGGTTGCTAAGCCACAGTATTTGTGGGCGAGGGGTGGTCTGTTCTTGTAAAATAATGGTGTTGAGGGAGTGTGTGGGGGGGGGGGGGGGGGGGGGGGGGGGGTGGAGTTGGTCTATTTATTTTGGTTTTTTAAAAAAAACCTGAACTTTTTTAGTACTGTTAGCACACCAGCTAAAGCTAGCAGTACTAACCTAGTTAATACTGTTAGCATACCAGTTAGTACTTGCCAGTCCTCATGAGGGACTATCTTTCTTCTTCTGAGATCCAACAATCCTGAATAAGATGATTCAGAAATACCTCCTCTTAAGATATCTATCAAAACTACTGATGATATATTTTATCACTACTTCATCTTATGATGATGAGGGTTCGCAGTGGCCTGAACTTTACAAACTTAGGAAACTACTTTAGAATGTTAGTCCTATTCCCACATCAAGGATTCACTCCACTCATCCTAAAGGTTCTGGAGCTCATGCTTTTGTAAGCTATGTTCAAAAGCAAAAGAGAACAAACCACAAGGACTTTCATCATTGTTTATTTGCTTGTTATCCTGTCAGAAAAATACAATAATATTTTGGGGGGGGGGGGGGGGGGGGGGGGGGGGGGGGGGGGGGGGATTTATATAAAAATATATGAAAAGAATTAGCTTGGGGGGGGGGGGGGGGGGAGGGGGGGGGGGGGGGGGGGGGGGGGGGGGTTTTTTTTTGTTTATTGTAAAAAATGTTGTATGTAAGAAGATATTGTTGTTGTTAGCTGGGTTGTTGATTTGCAAGAAGAATTAGTTGCAGTTCGAGATACAGAAAGTATGGGTCTTAGTAGATTAGCCTATGAGAAAAAGGCTATCTGGTACAAAGTGATGTTTATCGAAATAAGAAGGAGGAAAGAGGAGTTGTTGTCATAAAATAAAGCAAGTTTAGTTGCTCAGGGACCATAGGGCAAGAGGATGGATAGACTTAAAATGATGAGGATCTTTTTTGCTCCTGTTGAAGACTTGAATCCTAAGGATTCTTTCTTTAGCCTGTGCCATCATATATGGGCTTTATTCTATCAAATTCTAGGATTTAAAAGCGCCGTTCCTTTAGGGAAAATTGATGAAGAGGATATTGTCATCAACCACAGGCTTCTAGATCCTAAATATCCTTAGAAACGTATATACAAAGTTGTAAAATCCTCTCTATGGCTACATCAGCTCCCAGAGCTTGGTATCGCTACTTTATCCTTCTTTCTTATTGAAGAAATGGATACAGAAGAGTCACTATTGACCAAAAAAAAAAAAAGAAAAAAGAAAACTCTCTTCTCATAAGAAGACAAACATGATAGTCATCCTAGTTCAAGTCTAACATTGGATGAATATCATCTTGGGTCTACAAAGAATCTTGGTGTGTGATTTGCTTTTGACATGCATTAATGAAGATAAATTTCAGATGAGTTCAATTGAGAGCTCCACTTTCCTTTCTCGATTGGTTTACGTCAAACAGAAGGAAGATGGTCATCTTAGTATGTCAGGATAATATGTTGCAAGAAATCCTAAAGAAGTTAACTTTGCAAAATGCTAAACTGCTAGTACAGCCAATTGAAGACTCATAAGCCTTAGTCAGTGATGAGGAAGCTAGTGACTGTGGATGTCCCATCTCTATAGGTCCATGAGTGACTCTTTAAATGTACTTGACTGCTTCTAGGCCTGATATTATGTTTGCAGTCTATGCGTGTTCTAGGTTTCATGTCACTCCAAAGACCTCCCATCTAGGTGCTGTCAAGAGAATTTTTAGGTACCTAAAGGCAAACCCAAACTGTGGTCTTTGGTAACCTAAGAGTGTCTTTCATTTGACCTGGAAATCCTACTCAGATAGTGACATGCTGGAGCAAATCTTGACAGGAAATCCACAACAGGAGGTTTGTTAAATTTCTTTGGTAAGGAGACGTCATTTCTTGGCATGCAAAAAGTGCAAACCATTTTGGCTACTTCTACTACAGAAGCAGAGTAATGTTGCTGCTCAAGAGCGCATATTGGGGACTAAGTTTTGTGGATTTCAAAATCAAATGTTATATTATGGTTCATAACTTCATGAACACAGAAGATCTACATTGATAATGAAAGCACCATTTGCATTGTAAAAATCCATTATATCATTCTAAAACAAAGCATATTGCTATTAGGCACCACTTCATAAGAGAATTCTTATGCAAAGAAACTCATTCCGGTGCTACAATCCACACTGAGACAAAGTGTCTGATTAAACTCAGCAAGGGGCATTGATGTAGCAGGTTTAGATTCTATGAATGTAACAAATGGGATTGCCTAAATCATAAGCCAGCAATTGTTAAAGGGAGGCAATATGTTGTGTTTGTAATAGTTTGTATACCATGAAACATTTAACCATAGAAGATGCAATTCCAGAGTGATTGAAGAGAGTTTTGGAGAGAGTCATTGAGAAGAGTTATTGATGGTACTGAAGCACTCCATGTACCTACATTGTTCATTCTTTGGTTGGACAAAGTTAGTACCGCCAGTGCAAAGTTAGTACCGCTGGGCAAAGTTTGTACCGCTTTAGAGACGTTAAAGAAAAATACCGCCAAGGGTACAAAGTGTAAATTGAACGGTTTTCTTAAATTAGGGACTCTAAACCTATATAAACCCACTCAATTGGGCAGTTCCTTACGCATTCTTCTCTCTAAAAACTACATTCACGCCCACCCGCGACCCCCCCCCACCCCCACCCCCGCCCCCCCCCCACCCCGCACTTACAAGCCCTAATATCTCTCTTAACGACGATCTCTCTCTCAAGTACAATGGCAGTTCTTGATTCATGTCCGAAGCATAACATGGTCGCATATTTGGAGAAGTCTGAAGGGAATGCAGAGTTTCACGAGATCATAGATTTTCTTAAGCGCAGCTCCATTCATCATGCTCTCACTGTAAGTCCTGTTGTATCTACTACATTTGTTGAACAGTTTTGGACGTCTGCTAAGTCCAAAACAATCAACAATGTTAGGCACATTACTGCCAAAGTAGCTGGCAAGTCTGTGTCTATCTCTGAGGCATCAATAAGAAGTGATCTTCTTTTTGATGATGCTGATGGGATAGACTCATTACCTAATCAGGCTATATTTGATGCTATACAGCTAATGGGGTATGAGGGGGATTTAACAGTGTTAACATTTAATAAAGCTTTGTTTTCACCCCAATGGAGGTTTTTATTTCATACAATTAATCATTGTCTTAGTTCCAAAAGTACCTCTTGGGATCAAATTCCTACTAACATTGCCACTGCTGTCATCTGCTTAACATCTAATCAGAAGTATAATTTTTCTAAATTAATTTTTGATGGTATGCTTAGACAAGTTAGATGCTAAGAAAAGGTTGTAATGTACCCACCATTTTTATTTCTATCTTTTTAGATAAACAACTAGCTAATGTGTCTGTACCTTTAGATCATTTTCCTGTAAATACTTTAACTAGTAAAGTCTTTTCTTTCATGGTTAAGAAGGGTAAGCATTTCTCAGGGAAAGTCACCCCTTTGTTTGCTACTATGTTGGTACAACCAACTCAGGATGAGGGTGCTTCTTCAGAAAGACCATCTGAAGCACTACCTACACCCTCTCCTGCTCCCACTAGTGAAGTACCTCATGAGCCACAGACTGACCGGACTCATCTCTGCTCAAACTAGTGAGTACCTATAGAGCATCACCTAACCTATCCCAAGATCCTCACCCACTACTAATATACCTGAATCAGTCACCAGAAACTTCTGGTGAGAATCTTGAGTCATTCATCAGTGAATAAATCCCTTTCAGGGAATGAGGGTGACATGACTCTCCAAAGTGTCTATGATCTTTGTCTCTCTTTATGTGCACAGGTTTCAGATCAAGCCAAGGAAATACAACACTTGAAGGCTCAGATCACAAAGCTCAAGAAGCAAGCTAAACCTGTTATCAAACATCATAGAGCATGGCTGAAAAGTGTCTCATTGAAGCAAAGATTCCCAAGCAAGAGCTTCTCAAAGAAACATAGGGTGCACAAAGAGTCTGTATCCAAACAAGGGAGGAAGTTTGCTAAAGGTGAATCATCAGTTCAAAGAGATCCTCTGTTTGATGAAGTTCCTGAAGATACAGTTGATCATATGGAAACAGAGATGCTCAGAATGAAGGGAGGACAAAAGAATGGTGATGGAAGACAAGGAGATTGATGAGAGAATACTTAGATACGAAGATATACTTTGTGCAAAACAAGGAGGGAGTTAGTAACTGGACTATGGAGAAAGTTATACTGACAGACCAATAGATAGTACTGACGGAACCAAAGTTTAGTACTGGACAGGAAAATTGAAAGTACGGTGATGGCAAAATAAGGTACGTAAAGAGAAAAATGAAGGTACTGAAGAAAGAAATAAAGGTACTAAAGAGAAAAATAAAGGTACTGAAGAACACATTGAAGGTACTGAAGAGAAAAATGAAGGTACTGAAGAGCACAATGAAGGTACTGTAGAGAACTTTGAAGTACTGAAGAGCACATTGAAGTATTTCTGAAGAAGCAAGTTAAAAGTACTTGATGGGCATAAGAAGGTACTGAAGAAGAATTGGCTTACTTAAGCCACTCAAACATGCCACTCAAACACCCACTTCTACAGTCTTTGGAGATGATGAAACAATAGCTAAGGTTCTTTTCAACATGAGTCAAGCCAAAGCTGTTTCTAGAGAAAAGGAGAAAGGTGTAGAGTTAAAGGATATTGAAGAAGCTGATAGACCTAGGCCTACCTCTAAAGATCACTTCTGACATTAAAACCTCTTCAAAGATTGATCCAAAGAACAAAGGCAAGAAGAAAAATGGAAGAGAGGATGAATCTAAAGTGAATCGGATGGTATCTCTGAAGTTTGAAAAAAGTTTAAACAAGCTTGGAAAGTATGAAGAGATGCTAGGAAATACAAGAAGAGTGGGAAGTTGAAGGAGAAAGAAACAGAATAGCTAAAGGAAAAGCTGCTAAATGAAGCTCTTATAAGAAACTTTTGATGAATAAAGGCAAGGATTGAGGCAGATAGACTTCTTGCTGAGAAGCTTCAAGAACAAGAAAGAGAGCAATTTACAATTAAAGAAAGAGCAAAGTTCCCTCATGATACAATTGCTGCTCAAAGAAAATTCCTTGCTCAACAAAGATCTGAAGCCATCAGGAACAGACCACCAACCAAGAATCAACTGAGAAATCAAATGATGACCTACTTGAAGCATGTAGGAAACCTTCAATCAATGCTGAATTGAAAAATCAAGAATGTTTGAGGAAGTAAAGCTTTTGTATGAGAAGATTAAAAGGCCAATAAAAGGGGGGGGGGGGGGGGGGGGGGGGGGGGGGGGGGGAAAAAAAATAAAAAAAAAATAAAAAAATTAAAAAAAAATATAAAAAAAAAAAGGGGGGGGGGGGGGGGGGGGGGGGGTAAGATTTCATCTCTATTGGGTCTGCTGAAGATGAAAGATTGATCAAAAGGATGAATGAAAAAGGAGTTGATTCCTCTAAAAGTAAAGAAGAAGTAGATTAAACAAGTTAAATGATCAAAGGTTTAGAGAGATTTAGTGAGATCTAGAGAGAGAAAGAACTGAAAGAAAATCGTACAAAAGGGTTATAAAACTAGTTGGAGGTAACCCACTATTTATAGGAGCTGAAAAACGGCCTGTCAGGAAACAGCGGTCCCAGATATATTAGGGGTCCGCCGGGGGGACCGCCGTATTTAAGGGGGCCGCCCCGACAGACGCTCCTGTTTTTGTCTTTTTGTGGTGACAAACTTGTCTGGTAAAAGTGTAACATGTTTTGGGGGGAAAAGAACCAGATTTTGAATTTTTAAATAATTACCACATAAAACATTTCTTTATAATTCAAAAATAATTTGTCTAATTAAGTGTTAAAAAAATATTTTGTTACATTTATAAAAATGTAAAGTTTAAGACAAAAACTTATTCTTTGATCATCCTACAAGTTTAATGCTTGTTTGTACATACCTTATGTGATTTACGTCGGGTGTAAACCAATGTCTGTCTTGATGCATACTTGAGACGTCGAGAGATGTTGGTGCATGTATGCATTGATGATTTGTGATTACGAGTAACTTGCGCACTTTACGTTACGTATTACAAGTCACATGTTTGTCATCACCAAAACATAAAGAGATCGTATAGATTAAATATCATAATATTTGCACTAACAATCTCCCCCTTTTTGATGATGACAAAATATGTAAACTATAGCACATAGTAAAGTTTAAAAGTTACTCGTTTACACTCCCTTCTCCCTCTTTGTCGAAGCAAAAAGGTATAATGTGGATTATGGTTAGAGCATATAGGTTGGATGTTTGAGAAGAAGACATGAGAAGAGGGTACGTGCTCCGAGTATATTGGTTGGCGGAATGAGAAGACAGCATGAGAAATAAGGTTGAGGTGGTTTTGTGTTTCTTAAGGTTGAGGGTGAATTTGAAGTGGAAGAGGTGAAGTATTTGGAGTACGAATGAACCCATCATCATATTTGACAATCCCCAATCTTATCTTCCTATAAAGGTGACTTCATCATCCAGTGAAGTCTATCTATCATCACGGTATAAAACAAACTCCATATTCATTTACCGACATATCTCCTAGCTCCCCCATTTGCTCATTGCATCCCCATGATAATTACATTCCTTGTATATTCACTTTAACGGATCCATGGATCAAATAAATTACCATCGATGGTTAAGAAATTCGATGCAATTTAAATGAGTAAGACGCTTGCAAGTGCTCCCCCTTGGTGTACCCTTGTTTGGGGCACCAAGGAATCAAGATATTGTTGTGCTACTAAACAAAGTTAGTAGACAAGTGCACATATACATATAGCAAAACATTAGCGAAGAACTAGACATGCACTTCTAGGTTTTATTATTCTACAATACGACACTTTGAAAGAGAAGCATAAACTAAACACATGCAATCATTATTTTAAAATCAACAACTTAAATGATAAAATAAAAAGACTCAAGACGTATGTTGTTGGGAATTACGTTTTCCTAACTTAGTACCAACATTATTAATAGTTAGTACTGATAGTTATAGTTAGTACTGACAGTACAAAGTGTTAAGTACTGATCAGTTAGTTAGTACCGATAGTAGAAAATAGTTAGTACAGTTTAAGAGATATGTATGAGATATTTTAGGAAAAGATATGTACGCGTTTTGTAAGCCTGTTAGGGTTTATCCTTGGTCTATAAAAGGATCCCTCTTGGCATGTTAAGCAGGACATCAACAATATACATCTCATACAAAGTATATCTCATAAGTCAGTGAATCTGAAATCACTCAAAGCAGAATTAATAGAAATTATTATTCATGTTATTTCATTGTTCTTCTTATACTTGGTTTAAGATTCCGCATTAACACATAGTATTCATAATCAGTGTTTCTACATAGTCAACTGTATTTATACATCTTGTCTATCATCCTTAATAGGCTCAATATCTATTCAACCAGGACACACAAGTGGTACAGAGCCTGTAAGAAAGCTCTGAAATAATAAAACAAATAAATCCAGTTATAAACCTTCATCCTTCAAAACTAAACATGTCTGCATCACAAGATGAAATTCCACCACCACCACCACCTCCACCATCATCACCACAAACACCAACCCAACAATCTCTCATAAGTATCACCATCAAGCTGCCATTCTTGAAAAGGATAATATGATATATGGGGTCAATGAAAATGGAACACTATTTGGCCCATCCAGACACTCCAATCTGGGAGGCGGTTATACAAAATGGGAATGGTCCTTTATAATCCACTAACAGATATACACAAGACAAATTAAGGTTTTCCTCCCAGAACTGCAGAAGAAATTATAGCAAAAAAAGAAGAAAAGCAATGACCACCTTGCTTATGGCCCTACTAGAGAATCATCTTGCTAAATTCCAGCAGAGACTGATGCCAAAGAGATGTGGGATCCATCAAATCTAGATTTTAGAGAAATGACAAATCCACAATATCAAAATATATCGTGAAGCACAGTTTTGAAGGATCTCTGTATCCCAATCACAGAAGGGATACATTCACAAAAGACTATGACATCCCAAGTCTTCTAGTCAGTTAGAGAATCATGGAGTCAGGTGTACTACTGAGGATGCAAATCAGAAATTCTAAGTCTCTATACCTTCTGCCTGGTCATAAGAATTCCTTAATAATGGAGAACCAAACCAGGAAGTGACATTCCAGTTTTGATGATCTATACAAATCAAGCGTCTTTAGAGAGTGATATAAAAAGCTCTACTTAGCATCATCTTCTAGCCCTAAAATGTAGCATTAATCTCTGAAACACCAGCAGTACTAATGATGTTAGTACCAGCTTATTGGTTCCCAATCCTTCTGTCAAAAACTCAAGTAATGAACACACAATCATCATACTCATACTTGTTAATCAATCAAGTTGCCCGCACGATCATTGAGGACATGGAACAATTGATAATAAGACCTTTGAAAAATGGACTTGAAGTGGCAAGTGGCCATGATCTCAATGAGAATGAAAAAGTTTTACAAGAAGACTGGTAGTAAGCTACAGTTTGATGCAAAAGAACCAGTTGGCTTTGATAAAACCAAAGTTGAATGCTACAATTACCACAAGACAGGGCATTTTGCTAGAGAGTGCAGAATCAAGGGAAATCAAGATAATAGGAGGAGGGATGCATGGAATTCTGGAAACAAGGATGGGAGCAGAACTAGAAAGAAGGAGACTCTAACAGCAATGAGGTACAATTGATGAGAGAAGGTGTAGGATTTGACAGATCATTCCGAAGAAGAGTGAGATTGATGCTTTGATTGCTTGCAACAGCTCAGAATCAGACACAAAGGTAATTTCCTGTTTAAATAAGTGTAAAGAGTCTTATGCTAATCTTAAAAAATTGTATGATGCTCAGAGAGAACAACTTAGTGATGCAAGCATAGAAATAAAGGCATATTCTCAAGGTCTTAAGAAAGTTGAAGCACAGTTAGTTGCTCATCAACAAGGACAACTTTGGGTATCGAATAAAAATAAAAGATAAGAACATAAGATTTAGATGAAAAAATAGATTTCAAGTACATACCATAAGAAATATGCTAGCAGAAGCGCAAAAAGAAAAAGAAGATCTAAAGGCTAAAGTAGAAAAATTGCAATACTCTTCATAAGAATCATAGTAAACTGCTCACTAACCCAAATGAGGCTAATGATAATTTGGCTTGGGTATGGGGAATCAACAGATAAGAATGGTATTTTTGTGTGCTATGAAAATGAAGGTGCAGATGTTTTTAATGAATAAAGAGAGTGAGTTAGAAAAACAACCTTTGTATGATAGGTTTGTTACAGCAAATGAATGCATGTTGTACCCCCACCCATGACAGGGAATTATTATGCCCGCGTGGACCTAACAGTTGAAGTATATTACTCACAATTTACATTAAGGTCCAAAACAACTCAACCTATAAAAATCTGAATCCCAACAATGAATTTGTACCTGTGAATCTAACATTAGTACAGAACCCTCTGAATTAGTGTCTGAACCAGTTGTCAATGAATCTAATGTAGAATGTCCACCCTAAGAGTCTGTCTGAAGATGCTCCTACATTGAGGAGATGAATCAATAGTGAAGATGAGTAATGTGTCCTATTAAACCAATAAAAGAAAAAGAAACACCTAGTTTTGCTAACCAGCAAGTAAAAACTCCTAGGGAAACCACATAGTCAAAAACCTAAAGTTGACAAGAAAGAGTTGGGGTATGGGTTTACTGTAAAAACATGTTTTTATAGTGGTAGTCCTTATCATTTATCAGAGATTGGTAATTTCCATAAGAAGAGGATGGCAAGAAAAGCTGAGTTAAACAATGGGTGGAACAATGTGCAAAGAGTGAATAAACAAAACCAATTTGTTCCTTCAGCAGTACTAACTAGAACTGGTAAAATTCCAGTTCGTACTGCTGAAGCTAGCGTACTAAAAAATTTAGTAATAGCTAGGCAAAGTTCGAACAAGACAGCATACCAACTAGTACTGCTGGAAAAGTTAAATACTAAGTAAGCCCATTATGAAATAGAGTTAGACGACACAAATATTTTTTCACAAACCATTCACCATTTTCAGGCTTTTCAAAAGACAACATACTTAGAACAGATTTTTCAAAAAAAAATTAATATTGCTAAGGTAAATGCTGTTAGTACTGTTGGGGGCCTAGATGGGGGGGGGACACCGGGCACCTGTAGATACAGCGCCCTCCGCACGTTGTATAATTGGAGACCACAAAGAACAACTGGCACAAATGTCATCCAACTAGTCATGGTGGGATCCACTTTCTTAAGCAAAATTGTTACACTTTCAAAATCCACTAGGCAGACTAAAGCCCAAACAAGGCTTAGGTCCCTAAGAGAAACTAATCCTCTTCATTTGGATGTGCAGGATTATCCACAATAGAGCCTTAAAGAATAAAGGGAATTGATTGATAGTGGATGGTTCCAGGCACATACTGGAAACAGGCCTACCTTGCTTGCTGAATTTCAAGACTTTAATGGTGGCCCTGTTCTTTTGGAGGTAGTAAAGGTTTATATCCTGGAACAGTAAAATAAAAACTGTAAAGTTTAGCTTTATGGGATGTGTGCATTGTGCAAGAACTTTAAGCATTACAATCTATTTACTGTGTCACAAATGTGTGACAAAAAGAACAAGGTTCTGTTTACTGACTCTGAATGTCTTGTTTTGTCTCCTGAATTTAAGTTACCTGATGAAAATCAAGTATTACTTAAAATCCTCAGACAAAACAATATGTACAGTTTTCAATTTAGAGAACATTGTTCCTTCAGAGGGAGGATTGGCTTGTTCCAATTGCAAAGGCCCACAACTGATGAATCTAAACAAATGCATAGGAGTTGGGTCAATCAATTTCCAAAAACTATAAACAAACATGTAAAGGGTAAACCTTGTAAGAGGTTAAACCTTCAAATATTTTCAAAATACCACACTTGTGTTGCATGACAAAAAGAGAAAGCAACACAAGGCCTCCTGTAAGGCCAAATTCAGTAAGCTCAATTAGTCACGTCCTTACAACTTCTTCATATGCTTTGTTTGGACCTACATTGTGAAGGAGCTTAAAACCATAAAACCTTTTGCCTAGTTATCACTGATGATTTACGGTTTAAAGTTGGTGTTTTTTCTTTAATAACAAAGGATGAATAGTGAATCCTTAAGGACTTCTAAGATGAAATTAGAAACCAATTGAATTCAAAAAGTTAAAACTATAGATGATGATAACTGTGTACAAGAATTAAGAACAAGGATGTTTATTGAATTCAGTGGGTCAAAAGGTATCAAGAGGAAAAAAGTAATGGCCAGAACTCCACAACAAAATGGAGTTGCTGAAAGAAAGAACATGACCTTATAGAGGCTGCTAGACCCTGCTTGTAGATTTATTTTTACCTAACACTTTTGGCCTAAGCAGTTAGTACTGCTTGTTATGTTCTAAATAGGGTATTAGTGACCAAGCCTCATAATAAGACACCTTATGAACTTTTAACTGGTAAGATACCAATTATAAGTTATATAAGACCTTTTTTTTGGGTGCCATGTAAACCTTCTTGAATACCATTGACCACCTGGGCAAGTTTGCTGGAAAATAGATGAAGGGTTTTTAGTTGGGTATTCTCTACAAAGCAAGGCTTTTAGAGTATACAATTTAGAAACCAAAAGAGTTGAAGAAAACCTGCACATCACCTTTTTAGAGAACAAACCAAATGTTGCAGGGAAAGGACCCACTTGGCTTTTTGATCTTGATTATTTAACTGATTCTATGAATTATCATCATGTTAGATCAGAGAATCAAGCTAACCCCATAACATCAGGATCAAACAAAAGCTAATCACAATGCAGGTACAGAAGACATTCTTGATGCAGGGAGGATGATCCTAGCTCAAGACTTGCTTAGTACAGCCCAATGGCTTCTTATTCTTCAACAATCACATCCTGATTTCAGACAAGATTAAAAAGAGAAGGTCCAAAGAGAGGAAAGATACAAGTCTTTTTGGATTAACTTGAAAGAATAAGAGGCAAGAAAAGGAGGCTAATGAGGAAGCTGAAGCTCTCAGGAAGGAGTTTGCACAAGACACTGAGAACTTGGTTATACAAGCAGGAGCTGCTAAGGCTAGCAGTACTAACATTTTTAGTACTGTTAGCACACCAGCTAAAGCAAGCAGATGCTAAACCTAGTTAATGAACGTTCATAACCAGTTAGATACAGATGAGAGGGACTATCACTTTCTGATCCAACAAATCCAGAACAAGATGATCAGAAATACTCCACCTGAGGATATTTATCAAAACTCTACTGAGGTATCTTTTACTTATTCATCTATGATGATAGGGTGCACGTGGCTGACTTCACAACTTGGAAACTATTGTGAATGTTAGTCCTAGTTCCCGACATCAAAATTATCTCTCTTCTCATCCCTTCCAGATCTTAATCCTAAGAGATCCAACCTCACAGTTCAAACAAGAAGCAAAAGTAAATAAAAGCTCTGAGCTCATGCTTTTGTTAGCTATGTTCAAAAGCAAAAGAGAATTAATCATAAAGACTTCCAGCACTGTTTATTTGCTTGTTTCCTGTCTCAACATGAACCCAAGAAGATTTCAGAAGCTCTTGAAGATGAAAGCTGGGTTGATGCTATGTGATAAGTGCTTAATTACACATATCTTTTACCTTCAAAAACGAGCTTAAATGACCAAAAACAGACAAAAACTGCCAAATATATGTTTGTTTTGCATTTGTATTGTGCAGGAAGTGGATATCAACAAAAAGACAGAAAACCAAGCCAAAATGACAAAACTGAGCATAGAATGGAAAAGACTATGCAAAATCAAGGCCAAAGTCCAAAAATGCCAAAGTCAGAGTCAAAACAGAAGAATCAGCAGTCAAACCGGAGCCGGAACTGAAGAATACTATTAGATGCAATCTTAACCCATCTGATGGGCCGGGAAAGCCCAATAGTATAACTATGAAGACTGTGAAGACCAAATGGGCCCTCAATCAATTTCAACAGCCCATTTGTGTGCAATTGACAAAGACTGTGAAGACTTTGAAGGCCCAATCCTAGCCCAGTTACAGCCAATCTCAGCCATTGTACACACAAAATCCACTTCAAAGCTTATTGGGCTTGAAAAAAGCCCAATAGCTAAGCCTGTACCTTATTGGGCCCAGACACACTCAATTGGGCCCAATACAAGCCCAAACCCAATTGGGCCCAATACAAAACCCAAGCCCAACAAAAGCCCACAATCCTTTTTATAAAACATAAGGACCAAAAATGTTAATTTTTAAACTTGTTTTATAATTAAAAAAAATGGTAAAAAGAATCCAGGGACCAAAACTGCCAAATGGCTATTTTTATACCCCTTTTTAAACACAAGGGGCAGTTTTGCAAATATTGAAAACCTTTTTTATTCTTTTCTATAAAAACCAGAAGGGCCATTTTTGCAATTTACCAAAACTCCTTTAAATCACTCTTTTGTTATAAAACAGAGGGACCAAATGTGTTATTTTTGAAACTCTATTTATAACTAAAATTCGGCTTATAAATAAAA
The DNA here is from genome assembly GCA_026074375.1 of Tanacetum coccineum. Classification (NCBI taxonomy): domain Eukaryota; kingdom Viridiplantae; phylum Streptophyta; class Magnoliopsida; order Asterales; family Asteraceae; genus Tanacetum; species Tanacetum coccineum. The sequence continues at coordinate 18,899 of BQNB010072270.1, forward strand.
TGAAAAGAGAATGAAAAGTGAGGGGCTAAAGTTGCCTCTTCCCCAAACATTACGTTTAAACCTGCGACCCACCCCTGTACTCGAACCCCTACCCGCCAAAACCATACCTCCCTCCCCCATGGTTTATAGCCAATACCACCTCCCTAGTACACTTCCCTGCTCTCCCCATACCATTTCCCACCTCCCCATTACCCCTATAACTTTTCCAGGTTGGCAATACACAAAAAACCCGAAGACCTTCAATGGCTGAGAATGATGTATAAAGGAATGGAGGGCTAGGATTGCTTTGGAGGCTTTGTACACTCACAGAAACACAACCCAAGAACAAAGAAAGACTCTGAGCCTCTATAAAAGGAAAGAGACCAAGCCGAAGACCACATTAAACCCCTGTTTTTCCTTTTCTTAGTGTAAAATTTAATTAAGTTTGCTTTAAGATTATTATACTCAGTTGTTTTAAAAGCTTTATGTTGTAATATTCTGCATTTTTAATAAAAGATAAGAGTCTTTTGTGTTATTGCATTTATCAAAATTTGAAGTGTAAATTAAGCCATTGATAAGTGTAGAATACACATATCTATTTATGCTTAAAAAGACCCAAATAAACCCAAAACGGATCAAAAATAGCAAAAATGTTAAGTAGTTAATATTAGAGTTGAGTTAGATAAAAAACTTTAGGCTTTTTAGTGTAAACCAGAGTTTAAGCTAATTTAGTGTTGTATTCTGAAATAGGAGGAAGTGTTTGGATTAGGCCTAATTGGACTTTTAAAGTCAACCTTACTTTGTCAAATCCTTTTATATAGTTTTGTTAGGTTAGTATATCAAGAATTAAACATTCGATTTGATTGTTGCCTGCAGCATTGTTACCACGTAAACCCGTTTTTTACCACCAAAATACCAAAAAAATAAAAAAAATGCAAAATTTTCAAAAAAAAAAATTCCAAATTTATAAATAAAGGGGGTGTTTGGCACTATCCTTAAACGGGTCATATGGAGTATGGTTGTGGGTCAAGTTCACTCAGCCAATCTTGGCTGAGTGTGTGGGCTCATTAGGTCCATTTTAACTATAATTTTTAGTGTAAAAATAAGTTTTTAAGGCTCCTTTGCTTTCTGTCAAAGTTCTATAAGCCACATTGTGTTAAACAGCTTAAGCTGTTTAAACAGCTTAAGCATCATCTTCTTGTGCTTATTTTAGTCATACATAGCCTTTTAAAAGTTCCTTTGCTCTGCCCTTATTGAGATAACCAAATATAGCCAAGTGTGTATGTATGCATAATTCTTGAAATCAGCCATTTTTAAGCCCCAATATCAGCAGGTTCCATTTAATTTTGATGGCTTATATTCTGAAAATAAGCTCATTTGCCACCCTTGTTCATCTGTTTGGGGTTGGTTTTAGGTAAAAAGCACATTTGTGCTTATTTTCATAAGCCTAAAAAAGCCCTTCATGCCCACTGCATTGCCTCCCCTGGTGCTGAGCACCATAAAATAGCCCAACTTTTCTAGCTTATTTAATATTAAGCCATAGGTTCTTATTGCTTTTAAACATAGCTTATAGGTTTATCTTTTAGGTTTAGCAGCTTTAATCCCTTAGATAGCTTATTAAGGCAACTTAATATAAGCTCAAAAGTCTACTTTTTCTGTCTTTTTTATAAACTGTTAACCTAGCTTATTTAAATTCCAGCTTATCTTAGGGCTTATTAGGTGACCATAGCTTATCATTAGGGTACCCTTAGCCTAGTATCTTATCCCCCTAGCTTTCTAGCTTATTTTGTAGCTTAAATCCCAAAAAGAAAAGGGAAATAAGCCCATAAGCCATATAAGCCTGCTGTGACCAAAAGCTTAAATTTCTGGCTTATTTAGTGAGATTGAGACTAAGTGCTTATTATGAAAATTGTTCCCCTTAAGCCCTTTAACAAGTTTGCTTTTATAGCTTTTTGATAATAAGCACTTTGGACCCTTTTTGTAATCGGGTTGGTGTGCAGGGACCAATTGTGTAATTTTCTATTTTATAGTTAGTATTGTTAGTCCCTGTGGTTAACTACCCTATTGCCCCGTTAGTCCTTATGTCCCTTCCCTGTTAGTCCTTTTGTTTTAACAGCAGTTAACTTTTGTTAGTTTATTTAATTTAATTAATATAAATTAGGTTTAATTTTAATTAGTTTAATTACTTTTAATTTATTCAGTAAAATTTGGGCATTTTTATATTTTTAGAATTGTTAACTTTTTCTTTATTTAGTTTTATTTTTTCAGAATTTTTATAACTTTTATTTTTTGTCTTTTTCTATTTTCTTAGTTTTAATTAGTTATTAATCTTTAAAAATTCATAAAAAATCCAAAAATTAATAAAAAAATATTTTTCTTTTTTATAAAATTTTCTTTTGTCATTTAGTGTCTAGGAAAAATATAAAATTTAGTGTAGGCTTTATTTTTCATAAAATTCAGTCTTAGACCCGTTTTACCGAGTGCGTTTTACCGTTTCTTTTCGTTTAGCATTCAAACGACCTCCGTTTTAGTTCTAGTTTTTTTTATTTTTCAAATTAACTTAATTAGAATTTAATTTTAATTTTTAATTTAATTTAGCATTTATTTTCTTAATTTTTAGTATTTAGGTTTCCCGATACCTGATTCTGTTCCCCGTATTTTAGTATAGATTTAATTTTAGGATTTCCCTATAACTAATTTTGTTTCCCGTAGTTTTTAAGATCCCCATTTCCTATATCTGTTTCCCGTAGATTAAATTAGGTTTTATTTAATTAATTTTAGTTGTAATTATATCAGTGTTTCCATCATATCTAAATATTCTCCATCATTCAATTTCTCATCAAACCAGGATTACCTTCAATTGCAGCCTCGTTGGGACATACGACCCGGGAATATCTCTTCCGGAATCTTTTTATCATTGATTCTATCTTGTGTATTTTATCCTTTTGTGGAATTTGACCTTTTGCCTTGGTCAAGGGCATTCGGTTAAGATCTGTATTAGGGTTGCTATATAAGTATATACTAAGCCACGAACCAGGAATCCTAACACCCGAAGAGTCAAAAATCCTAGAAAAGATACCTATGGTTGTATCCTCGGCTGGGAGAATACTCATACTAAAGTTGGAGTCAGGCAGGCGAGGCCTCAAGTCTAAAGGGATATCATAAGTGGCAATCAATGTCTTAAGTTCGGCATCCTTCAAGTGGGAAACATATATATGCATATCTTTTTTAGCTATAAGGAAAATAAGGTAAAATCTAAGTAATACCTCAAAAGATTGTTGGGAAAAATCGGCCGAACCCCCTTAAGTCTAGCCTCCGGAAGAAATGAAGACTCTGGATGAAACCAAATGACCACCTCCAAACAAAATTAAGACTCCGGCCGAGCCAAATAAAATTCCGGATGAAACCAATTAAACCACCTCCGGATGAGCCAAGTCCAAATAAACCAATCCGAACGAAAACTAATCCGAACGAAGCTCAAATCAAACCAACTCCGGACGAGCACACGGCCTCCGGACGAACTCAAATCAAAACCCACCTTTGGACGAACCTAAACACCTCCGAACAAGACAAATTAAATATCTCCGGACGGAATACACCTATACCTCCGGACGAGACCTATACCTCCGGACGAGACTAGAACCAAACCTCCGGACAAAACTAAAACCTATACCTCCAGACGAGACTAGAACCAAACCTCCGAACAAAACTAAAACCAAACCCTCGGACGAGACTAGAACCAAACCTCCGGACGAAACTAAAACCAAACCTCTGGACAAGACTAGAACTAAACCTCCGGACGAAACTAAATCCAAACCTCTGGACGAGACTTACACCTCCCGACAAAGAAGTTACGCCAATGTAAGGCGAAATCCTTTAGAATTTCAAGTTGGCGATCGCGTTATGTTAAAAGTATCACCTCGAAGAGGTATCATTCGTTTTGGTAAACGAGGAAAGCTTAATCCTCGGTACATTAGACCATTCAAAATCCTTGAACAGATTGGTCCAGTGGCATACAAACTAGAGCTTCCTGAAGAGCTTAGTAATGTCCACAATACTTTCAACATTTCTAATCTAAAGAAATGCTTATCTGACGAGTCTCTTATCATTCCAATGAAAGAACTTCAACTCGATGACAAACTCAATTTTGTGGAAGAACCAGTGGAGATTATGGATCGTGAAGTCAAGCGACTGAAACGAAGTCATATTCCCATAGTCAAAGTATGATGGAACTCTAAAAGAGGACCAGAATTTACATGGGAACGCGAAGATGAAATTCGTGCCAAATATCCTTAACTATTCTCCAATATCCCTTCAAAATCTAATTAAATCTCGGGACGAGATTTCTGTAAGGAGGGTGGACTATAACAATCCGCAATTTTCATCAATGTAAATATCCATCTATTAAGTTAGATGCAATGTACTATCTATCTATTATATATGAACCACCTTTTTACGGGGAAATTTTTTGCTTTATTACATTACTTGCATAACTAAAGTTAACGAGCTCACGCAACCTACCTATGCCATCTATATCTATGTTTATATCATATAAACATCCTAATATGTCAATTCGATATCTTAATATCATTTCTACAAAGTACATTACTCATATAATGTACCATTTGCAACGTTATATCAAAACAGGCTTTAAACGTTAAACGTTTACCTCTAAACCCTAACTATATGTAATGTATACATATAAAAATCAATGTACAAGTATTCAAAGCATGTGTACAAGTATCAATACATCTCATTTGAAATATAAACTCCCTTCAAGTCAATGTACAAGTCCTTAAAAGCATAATGTATAAGTCATTAAGCATGACATCTAAAATAGCCGTTTTACCACCGTTTTCATTCTAGTTTCTTTACCACCACTTTTGTACAAGTTACTACACTCAATATGTGATGTGTAAATCCTAATTACTCTACTCATAAGCTCTCATACATATTTTAAAAACCTTAAAACCTAAAACGAAACCCTAAACCCTAAAACCGAGCTAGTTTCCAACCCATGACCCATTTCTTCATTTTTACCCATCTTAAATCTAAACCATTAATCAATTAAGTTGTAAATACTTAATATACAACCTTACATTTCATAATCCATCCTTATTACTCCAATGTACAATAAATTTAAACCTAAAACCCTAACCCGTTCCTAAACAAAACCCGCCAACCTTTTTCTTGTTTTCTACCCATTTTAACATTTAACCAAGCAACCACACACCTCCATGATCCTCATACTTCATCTACAAGCTGCTTACAAGCACCATAACCCATCACTTGGTCACCAAAGAAGCCACATCCACCCTTTTTACTCCATGAAAGCCGCGGCACCACAAGGACCTTCCAACACTTCATACTAGCTTCTAGGTTTGCATAATCACTCCATAGCCTCTCCTTGTCATATATAGCTGATCCTAATCACCCTCTACCTGTCCTAGGCTTGGTCCTTAATTTTTCTTGCTCACTAAGTTCATTTGAGCCTATCAATAGCTCGCACCACCCTTCATTCTAACTCACACCTTCATTCTTTCTTTCTAATCAACAATGGCATCCAAGGTCTGATTAAGGAAGTCTTAAGAAGTCCCAAGAGTAGAATAGAAGCAAAGAAACTAAGGTCTTGAAGCCTCGAGGTCATAATTCTAGGTGTACGAAACTAAAAGTCCCATTTCGACCCGTTTCCAAGCTATAAGCTCAAAACCATGTTCCATAAGCTCACATTCTATTTCTATACTCTTATAATGTTCATATAATCATTCTTAAACCATTGTTAAAAGCTTTGAACTCAAAAACATATGTGTTTTCAATTTTTGATCCAAACCGAGCTCATGAAACCCTAATTTCAAGTTTTTGTTTAATCTATAAGCTAAACTTGTAAGATGTTGTTATAAAATATTCTAATAAGCTTATTTAACAATATTATAAGTATTTTACTAAGTCTTAAAAGCTTGAAGCTTAAAACCCGCGCGTTTTCATTTTAAAACCCTAATTTGACCCGTTTTGATTTCTAGCTTAACAAATTGTTATTTTAAACTTTCGTTACATTAAACCTTCATATTTTAGCTTATATTAATAAGCTATAACCTGAAAATTATTTTTCATATTGAAAAATATCATTATTATGGATTTTGGACTAAAAACGATACGTTTTTCATGCATAAGGGTATATATCGTAACTTTCTAAAACTTGTAACAAAAAGGGCAGAAAATGTCATTTTATCAAAATTATAACTATAAGGGTCTTTTATGTCACTTTCCAAAGTACAAGGTTTACTTTGTACATCTTTTAAACTAGAAGGACCAAACTTGTAAAAGTGGAAACTCCAAGGGTATATTTTGCCATTTTTCATTCTTAAGGGTCTAAAATGTAACATTTTGAAAAAGTGTACAAATGTGTTCAAAACCTTATAATACATAACTTTAATTAACACTTGACGTGCTTATCATTTCCAGTTATTGAGCAAAACACTTAAAACCGATTATGTTATAACTATTATATAATTCATCATCGATGTGCTTTTAAAAATCCTGTCCCGAATCTATATCGTACCACAATACTAAGGAGCTTCATATTAAGGGGTTTCATCTTGGTATTACGTTCTGACTGAGTTGTTGGGTTTACGATTTAAAGTGCCCTAGCTCCTCAAACGTTTACTACATGACCTCTGAATTATGATGGCCCGAACGGTGATACAATACTCCATAATAATTCAATCAAAGATGATATTCATTATAATGTAAAACGTATTCAATCAAACTAAGACTTGACATATTACCCCAGGTTGCGTGTGACGAAGCCGTTACTTTCATTTCATATACCTTTGCCATCAATCAGATTTCCCTGTACTATATTGTTAAGGTGAAGTTCATAACCTCGCCTTTACTTATTTACATGTCTTATAAACCCGCGAGGGGGATACATGCTTGTTTACAAACTCTTTTACATACTTGTTTATTTTATAACAATGTGATTACTTTTCAAAGACTTTGTGAGTTCATAGCCTCACTTTTAAATCTCTTAAATGTTTTCATAAACCCGTAAGGGGGATACATGCTATAAACTATGAATACAAGTGTTTTCTAAATATATGCTATCATATTATTGCTTGTGATCTAAGTCACTTTATGCCAAAAGACCCCACTATCATAGACCATTAATCACTTGCGAGTGAACGCGAATATTGTGGATAGATCTATCGGGGTTGACGAATCCCGTTTGTGTTAGCCGGATAGGTAACCAAACGCACTATATTTGAATCTCATAGGTATATGGCAATTACCTACACCGGGGGCCATTATCTCTATATATATATATATATATATATATATATATATATTATATATATATATATATATATATATATATATATATATATATATATATATATATATATATATATATATATATATATATATCACAGCAATTTGGGTATATATATACACCGGTCAGTTTGTGTGCCATGAGCTTAGATGCAATAATAAATACCATAGTATTGTTTTCTATAATAATTGTACTCAATGCAATTATTAAACTTATGGGTATAACAACGTAGCCCACTATCTATTCAAACTGTTTATCATAAACCTATGAATTTCACTCAACCTTTGTGTTGACTCTTTCAAGCATGTTTATCTCAGCTAACTAAATCAATCTATGGCACAGAGTGGCTCGGACTTGGAAATGGCTACAACTGTTATCATTCAAAACTTTATGTTACTATGTTTCTAGATTTTGGGACCTCCATTTGTAAAACTCTGATGAATAAATGAATGATAACTAAATTTTTCTAAAACGTCTCTTTTGAGTCGTTTTCTATGATTATGACTGTTGTACTATGAAGTAATACCCTAGATTAGCTTCCGCTGCTATATTGTAAAAATGGGGGTATTACAGATTGGTATTAGAGCCAAGGTTATAGAGAACAAGTTTAAAAATACTTGACTATAACTAATTTTCTTTTGCCATCCCAGAAAGTCCTCCGTGCTGCTACATCTTTCAGAATAGTATGTAAAGATACATAACTATTATACCACTATTATATAAATAACTTATGTTATTTACTACTGGGTTGTTAGCAGAATGATGTCCTCCCCCAACCACCTTACTTCAGGTGTTAGGATGCCTTTTCCTCAAATCTTCCGAACTATCTCCTGGCTTCTTCAAATTATATTCCAGCATCACCAGGAAAAACCTATTCTAGTTCTTCAAACTCATTTGGTGTAGTCCCACTAGCTTCACCGACTCTTTCGTTATTTCATGATGACCCCTACATGAAAGTTTTGCAAGCATTTTATACTAAAAAATCACCTATCCCACCTCCAATTATCATACCTCCATCTTCGATGCCTAATCCTCAAGACTTCTTTATGCCTGAGGAATTATTATCACATGAGAAACGAGATTATTCTTAATCATCTTCTTCTACTTCTACCCTACCTCAAAAGTTTGAGATAGGAGAAAGTTCTCTCAAAACAAGTCTTGAACGACATGAAGAACAAATTGAGGGTATCTTAAATCATCTAGATGAACTCCCCCTCGATCGCATTGAACATATTGAAGACAACATAGAAGGACTCGAAAAAGGTCGAGTAATTATCCAACAAGATTTTGACACTTTAGAAGCTGAACTCCAACAAGCTTGTGCTCAAATAACCAAACTTCAAAGGAAACAAACAGGGTGTAATCACAAGATCTCTCTAGCTCGCTTCAGGATTACTGAACTAGGACACATTATCAACAACATCCAAATTCATCACCAAGCAGACATGGAAAGTCTTCTAGATGCCATCAATGAACTTAAGAACAATTAGAAAGGACTATCGGACTATTAGATTAGATCTTAGTTATAACTTATAACCTAGCCACGGGATGTGTGGTATAAATAAAAACACTTGTCAAATCTTGACTATGTATAGTACTAAGGCAAGTTGTTCTTAATATAAATGGCAATCCCGTTCTACTTTGTTTTTTCCTTAATATCGATTCATTCATCATTTATCTCATATCATTATCATCATCTTCATCATAATCATACCGCAATCTTTAGAAAATAATACTAACAAGCATCTGACTTTGTTAGTATTTATGTTTTCGATATCACTATTACTAAATGCTTAAATAATCCTAAGTATTGCATTTTAAGTATTTTATCTTAAGCATAACATTATAAAACTTGTGATATTATTCTTATTTCATGTTGTCTTATGTTGATAGAATGCCTCCCAAAAGGACATCAACATCTGATACATCGGCCATGACTCAAGATGCCATTAGAAAACTAGTTGCTGATAGTGTCACCTCAGATCTAGAAGCACAAGCTGCAACAATGGCAGGTAATAGTAATCCCAATAGGAACATCGGTCCTACTGGAACTCCTGTAGCAAAAATGGGAAACTATAAAGAATTCATAAGTTGTCAACCTTTCTACTTCAATGGTACAGAAGGAGCAGTTGGCCTCATTCGTTGGTTTGAACGAACCAAATCAGTATTCTCTCAAAGCAAGTGTGCTGAAGAAAACAAAGTAACATTTGCTACCGGTACTCTTACTGATGATGCTTTGTCCTGGTGGAATGCCTACGCCCAACCTATGGGAGTAGATCAAGCTAATCAAATCACCTGGACTGAGTTAAAATGACTCTTGCCAAACAAATATTATCCCCAAACTAAAGTCAGAAAAATGGAAGATGAATTCCACAATCTGACTGTGAAAGGAAATGATCTTAAACCCTACGTTAGAAGATTCCAAGAACTAGCGGTCATATGTCCAAGCATGGTACCGAACACTAAGAAACTCCTGGAAGCTTTCATCGGAGGATTGCCTAGAAGCATTGAGGGAAATGTTACCGCCTCTAAACCTCAAACTTTAGAGGAAGCCATTAACATAGCCCAGAGGCTAATGGATCAAGTAACAAAACATGCTCCGATACAAGCATCAAGTGACCACAAGCGAAAGTTTGACGACAGAAGAACTTTCAACAACAACACCAACTACCGCAATAACAACTACCGTAACACCAACAACCAACCACAACAAAACTGAAGGCAAGAAGTTACCAAAGCTTATGCTGTCACTCCTGCTAAAAGCAATAGGTATGCCGGAAGTCTCCTATTGTGTAAAAGTTGTAATCTTTATCACACCAGGCCTTGTGTTGTTAAATGCAATAAATGCAACAAGGTGGGCCATTTGACTAAAAACTGCCGAAACAAGAGGCCATCCACTGGAAGTAATCAGCTACCAGTGACAGTTATTTGTCATGCCTGTGGAGAAAAAGGGCATTATACAAATCAGTGCCGAAAGACCAACATCAATGCTCAGGGAAGAGCTTACCTACTAAGAGATAAAAATGCTCCTCAAGACCCGAACATAGTTACGGGTATGTTTCTCCTAAACCAACATTTAGCTAGAGTATTATTTGATTCTGGAGCCGATAAAAGCTTCATATCTATATCTCTTTCTTCTATGCTAAATATCCTGCCTATTACAATACATACTTTTTACGATATCGAAATGGCTGACGGAAACCTAGTACGCACCAATACTGTTATCCAGGGTTGCACCCTAACTTTGTTAAATCAATCTTTCGAAATCGACCTCATGCCAATTAAACTTGGTGGTTTCGACGTTGTCATCGGTATGGATTGGCTATCCAAGTATCATGTTAGGATTATCTGTGACGAGAAAGTCGTTCACATTCCTATCAACGGTGAAACTTTAATCATCCGAGGTTATCAAAGTAAAACTCGACTAAGCCTCATATCCTATATAAAAGCCAAATGATACATATCTCGAGGTTGTCAAGTTTTCATGATCCAAGTTACAGAGAAGAAGAAGTCGGACGAGAAGAAATTAGAAGATATCCCCGTAGTTAGAGAATTCCCAGATGTTTTTCCTAAAAATCTACATGGTTTACCTCTAGTCCACCAAGTAGAATTCCAAATCGATCTAATTCCTGGAGCAGCACCTGTTGCCCGAGCACCTTATAGATTAGCTCTTTCAGAAATGCAGGAACTATCTAATCAACTCCAAGAATTGTCAGATCGAGGTTTTATTCGACCAAGTACATCACCTTGGGGAGCTCCTGTCTTATTTGTCAAAAAGAAAGACGGATCTTTCAGAATGTGCATCGATTATCGAGAGTTGAATAAACTTACTATAAAGAATCGTTACCCATTACCCAGAATTGATGACTTATTCGATCAACTTCAAGGATCAAGCGTTTACTTAAAAATCAACCTAAGATCAGGTTATCATCAACTGAGAGTAATGGACAAAGATATTCCTAAAACTGCTTTTAGAACAAGATACGGGCACTATGAATTTCAAGTCATGCCATTTGGTTTAACTAACGCACCTACGGTATTCATAGATCTCATGAACCGTGTGTGTAAACCATACTTGGATAAATTCGTGATAGTATTTATTGATGATATTCTTATCTACTCTCGTAACAAAGACGAACACGCCAATCATCTAAGAATAATCTTAGAATTACTCAAAGAAGAAAAACTCTATGCCAAGTTCTCCAAGTGTGATTTCTAAATCCACATGGTATAATTTCTTGGACATTTAATCGATAGTCAAGGACTTCATGTTGACCCCTCCAAGATTGAAGCAGTTGAGAATTGGACATCTCCCACTACACCCACAGAAGTACGTTAATTTTTAGGACTCGCCGGTTATTACCGAAGATTCATCCAAAATTACCCACACAAATCCTCGAAGCTCAAACCGAAGCAATTAAAGAAGAAAACATCAAAACCTAAAATCTACGAGGAATGGACAAATCATTTGAAATTCATCCTGATGGAACTCGTTGTATCAAAAATCGAAGTTAGTTACCACTCTTCGGTGGTTTAAGAGACTTAATCATGCATGAGTCTCATAAATCGAAGTATTCTATTCACCCAGGTTCTGATAAAATGTACCAAGATCTGAAGAAACTCTATTGGTGGCCTAACATGAAGGCAATCATCGCTGAATATGTTGGCAAATGTTTAACATGTTCTAGAGTTAAGGCAGAATGTCAGAAGCCATCCGGCTTACTGGTACAACCAGAAATTTCTATGTGGAAATGGGAAAGAATAACAATGGATTTCGTTACAAAACTTCCCAAAACATCAAACGGACATGATACCATTTGGGTCATTGTCGATCGTCTTACAAAATCCGCGCATTTCATACCTACCCGAGCGACAGATAGTATGGAAACCCTTACAAGGTTATACATCAAAGAAATAGTCTCTCGGCATGGCGTGCCAATATCAATCATCTCGGATCGTGACAGTCATTTCACATCCAGATTCTGGCAATCATTGCAAAGTGCCTTGGGTACTCAATTAGACATGAGTACGGCATATCATCCTGAAACCGATGGACAAAGTGAAAGAACCATCCAAACACTCGAAGACATGCTTCGAGCCTGTGTCATAGACTTTGGAAAAGGATGGGAAAAACATTTACCATTGGTAGAATTTTCCTACAATAACAGTTATCATGCCAGTATTAAGGCAGCACCGTTTGAAGCACTCTATGGTCGAAAGTGCAGATCACCTGTTTGCTGGGCTGAAGTTGGTGATATTTACAGGACCAGAAATAGTCCATGAAACCAATTAAAAGATAGTACGAATTCATCAACACTTGCAAGCTGCAAGAGATCGACAAAGAAGTTATACCAATATTAGACGAAAGCCTTTAGAATTCCAAGTTGGAGATCGTGTTATGTTAAAAGTGTCACCTCGTAAAGGAATCATCCGATTTGGAAAACAAGGAAAACTTAATCCTCTGTACATTAGACCATTCAAAATCCTTGAATGGATTGGTCCAGTGGCATACAAACTAGAGCTTCCTGAAGAGTTCAGTAATGTCCACAACACTTTCCACGTTTCTAATCTAAAGAAATGCTTATCTGATGAATCTCTCGTCATTCCAATGAAAGAACTTCAACTTGATGACAAATTCAACTTTGTGGAGGAACCCATAGAAATCATGGATCGAGAAATCCAGAAACTGAAACAAAGTCGTATTCATGTAGTTAAAGTACGATGGAACTCTAAAAGAGGACCAGAATTTACATGGGAATGAGAAGATCAAATTCGTGCCAAATATCCACATCTGTTTTCAAACATCACTTAGGCATCCAACTAAATCTCAGGACGAGATTTCTTTTAAGGGAGGAGGACTATAACAACCCGCAATTTTCATCAATGTAATTATCCATCTATTAAATTAGATGCAATGTACTATCCATCTATTAAATTAGATGCAATATATATACCACCTTCTTACGGTGAAATTTTTCGCTTTATCTCATTATGCAACATCTCTAAAGTTAAAGAGCTTACACAACTTTTATCTCATTATGCAACATCTAAAATAGCCGTTTTACCTCCGTTTTTATTCTAGTTTCTTTACCACCACTTTTATACAAGTAACTACACTCAATATAAAATATTTAAACCCTAATTACTCTACTCCTAAGCCCTCATACCCATTTTAAAAACCCTAAACCCTAAAACGAAACCCTAAACCCTAATTTGACCGTAAACCTAAAGTTAAGCCCTAAAATCTAAAACTAAGACCTAATAACTAATCCTAAACACTAAACTATAA
>BQNB010072271.1:0-32496 GCA_026074375.1 Tanacetum coccineum
GTATGTTGGTTAGAAGCTTCAAAAGATAAATCAAGATGGATTCACGATAAAGAATGATGATATGAAAAGATCTCAAAGGCAAAGAAAAAAAGGGTAAGATCAAGATCAAGATCACAAGAGCATGATTGGAACAAGACCACTATTACACAACAAGACTCAAGACAAACAAGCATTCAAGTTCAAAGATCAAAGTCACAAGATAGATCTCAATAATCATCCTTTAGGGGGAGATTGTTACGAATAAGAAAATGATGATTATTAATGTGATCAAAGAGAGATCTCAATGATCGTCCCTTAGGGGAAGATTGTTAGGATTCATAAAAATGACGATCTTATTGAGATAAAAGTCTTGTAATAAATAGAAAAATAATATTGTGTAATAGGGTAAGTGAAAGGCTTGTGACTAAAATAAAGTCACAAGACTCGGCTAAATAGAAAAAGTCTAAAAGTCAAGGGGGCTAAATGGTAAAAGTCTAAAAGACAAGGGCTTTATGCTCATTATTGTAAAAGGGTATAAATACCCCTCCACCACCTCATTTGTGAGGTGTGTCTTCCAAGTTTCTTAATCTCATTCTAATCTTCTCTCTAATCCTCCTCCTCCCTCTTTCTCTCTCTACTTTCGCTCTCTAGACTAAACACTTTATTGCTTATTGATCCTGAAATTCAAGACCTCACATTAACAGACATTGCAGACACGTTCATGAGCGTGCTGGGGTATCCCAAAGTGTTGACATACTCAATTACAGTATCACTCGAAAGTGGAGCCTCAAAGGGATTGTTATCATTGGCTAGAGTGATATCGAGTGCATCTCTGAGAATATCTTTGTGTAGATTGAACCATTGCTCATCCAACTGACAGCTGTACAATCCTGTGGATGAGTTAAAGCACATGGTGTCCCAAAACTGCTGAATGTAGATAGCAGGAATCGTGGATGATGCTGTGAAGGCCCTGAAGAAATTAGTGTTTTTTAGTATGGCCACAGCAATTGAGAAGATAGGATTCCTCTGGGACTTCTGTACATCGAGCACACTGTTACTCTTACCGATGGGCACCCATTTGCTTGACGGAAGAATCTGATCATCCGTTCTGGTCGGTGGTGCTAGAGCAGAGCGTGTTTTGTGGCACATTATCTGAAGGAATTTTCATGTCTGCCATAGTAATCTGCTCAGATAATGGTAGCAACAGGACATACGTACTGTAGATATTGGTGTTAGATGTGTTTGGTCAATTCTAAGGCATTCAGAAGTCAACCTGGTATGTACGTACAAAATGCACAATGATAACTCTCTAATAATAATATTTCCCCACAGCTCGTACATATACTCGCTTCTCTACTCCTATGAATATTATATTATATACAATTAACTCAATACAGAATTGGAAAATTTGAAATCGAGGGTTTAAATATTATTAATGTTTTTAAAACATTCACTTAATCGCAAGAAGTAGCGAGTTACCTGCACACACTTAAATGTTAAAGATTATTCAACTCGCCAATGACAACTCGCTAAAGATAACTCGCTACGAATATTCTTATTAAAATACTAACTCGCTATTAAGTTTGGAAAATTTGAAATAGCGAGTTGGAAATTTGAATAAAAATATCGATCTTATCAACTGACTCACAGGTCTAGCGACGTTGCTGTTCATGATAATACAATATTTATAACTCGCTAACATGCATTCCAACTCGCTACTAAGCATCAACATTAACTCGCTAATAAGAAGACTTACACTATACTCGCTACTTAGAATTCTTACAATTCGCTACATAGCACAACACAATTCGCTAAGACCTAAAATTACAAACTAGCAAGGATGATCAAGAAGGCTCATGAATAAGTGCTTACACTACATTATCAAACCCATAGCAACATTCAGAACCCTCAAACAACAGCAAACATCTAACTTTTAACCCTAGAAAGTCAACATAGGCCACGAAAATCAACTAGATTCCAAAATATTGAAAGGGAAATCAAATATAACATGAACAAGACATCATTTACTTATCCTAAACCTAACCCAGCAACTAATATATCATTCCAATCATTAACGAAGATTTAGATGATAAATAAAGGAGAAAACATTGATTTTGAGCGATTTAGTGTGATTAAGGCAGCCATGTTTTAGATGTATGATATTAACATGATAAAGAACATTATCTAACAAGTACCTTAGTAAGAATGGTCACAGAAATCACAAATCAATGAATGCTTCAAACTAGCGAGTTGCGATAGAGGTTTTAGAGAGAAAGTTTGACTGAGCTCTTTGAAAGTTTGACCAACAGTAACTCGCTGACACCATTTATACTTTATAAGTTTTACCATTTGGCAGAATTGGTCCCTAAACTTCCTAAGTTCCTCACATTCAGGTTAAGAGTATTAACAAGGTTAGAACAAGTTTTAGAGATGGCACAAATGGTCCTTATATTTATACAAGCCTAGGAAACATTTAGCAAATTACACATAAATCCCTATACTTATAGATGATTGACCAATTTGGCCTTTTAAGTTAGAATAACTTTAACTCCCCTTCAAGTTGAAATCCTGTTTAACACAAAAACCTTTAACAGTCAATTATTTAATGAATTAAGATGCCCGTTAGATGTCATAAATTTGAAAAACACTCTCCCCCTCAATTAATTACCCATTTTCTATTTAAAGAGCTGTAGTCATTGATTGAGTGTCAAATTGAACACGAATAGTTTCTATAATTCGTCGGGGTTCTCTTGTTGTAGATTCGATAACCTTTCCTGCTTAGTGCATAGCCCACAAAAATTCCAATATCAGCCATTGGTTACAATTTTCTAAGATCTTCGCTGTCATTTGTAGGGTAACAAAGAGCACCAAAGACACGGAAAAAGGTAAGATCAGGGTTCTTATCATGTACCAGTTCATATGGGGTTTTGTACTGACGGGTGTGAATGAGGGATCGGTTTTGGGTGTAACAAGCAGTCGCCACAGCTTCTGCCCATAAAAACATCGGGGCCTTGGAAAATATCAGCATTGTTCTAGCGGCCTCTACAAGGGTACGATTTCGTCTTTTGAAAACGCCGTTTTGCTGTGGTGTCCTCGGAACTGTCGTTTGGTGAAAAATGCCGACACGTTCATAATAATCAGTCAAATCTTTATTGACAAATTATGTGTCATTATCGGTACGGATGTATCTGACAGTTTTATTGAGACCAACTTGTATTTTCTTTAGAAATTTGATGACGACCGCTGGGGTTTCATCTTTCGATCTCAAAAACTTGACCCAAGTAAACCGAGAATAATCATCAACGATGACTAAGATGTATTTCTTCCCATTAATTGTTTGCACTCGCATCGAGCCACATAAATCCATATGAAGGGTATTAAGAACTTCTAAGTTGGTGTTTTTAGGTTTGGGTTTGTGGGTATGCTGTTTGCTCTTTCCTAGTTGACCATGTGAGCAGAGATGATGTTTCTTCAAACTTCAATCTAGGTAAGCTTGTTGAAACACGAAAAGTGTAGGTCACTCCAAGTTGTAAAACAAAGTTTAGCTAGTAATTAGTATAAGGATTAGATTTGTAATCTAGTCGGCCCAAGGCTATGGGAGGTCCAATCTAGCCATTGGACGGCCTAAATAGGGTAATATATAGACCTCTCCTAGTTCTTGGAGAGGGTGGTATGTTCCATTTTTCCATTTACTTTATTTATACATTCATTCCCATTTTCCATAACAAAGTTCTCTCTAACATCACAACCCTACTTCTCTCTATTGTTTTGTTTGATCATTAGATTAATAGTATCTTCAATTGGTATCAAGAGCCATAGAGTAGTGTGTTTAGTTTTTTGTGTTGATTTTTGTTTAAACCTTTACACAAGAGCTAATTAGTGATTCAAATTTTTTTTGGATTATAATAAACACTTTAAAGTTCATTTGTAGTGTGCCTATAGGTTAGTAACTCTAGTTGTACAAGAAATTTGCTATAAAACTATTAAGAATCGTGTTTTTAAGTTTTGAAAATTTGGGTTCGTACGAGTCTAGAATTCGAACCGTAGAGAACCCTTAACAAGATAACCGATCTAGAGCACCGAACAAGATAATTTCGAACGAGCAGTTGCATAGGTTGAACGTACAGCTTCATCAGTCGTCAACCGATCACGAGTGCACTCTCTAGTTGAAACCGTACGTGTAGGTTTCTAGTTAGAACCGATAAAGTGTTTCTCTAGTCAGACCGATCGAGTGGTCAATAGTTAGAAGACACGTTTTTTTTGTTATGGACCGCACGAGTTGGAACCCGAACTAGTAGGAACGTTCTTGAGGTCAAACGAGAGGACCGAAACTAGTGAAATAATTAGTTTAAACTAAAAACTCAATTTTAAATTGTACCGGTTATTTTCTTTGACTTGTAAAATCCCGCCCTGAAAAAAACACTTGTTTTCCGGTTTTTGTCAAGAAGTGTAAAATCACATGTAGTTTAATTCAGAATCAACAATAACGTAACCAACACAATTTTCTTTTCTACCACGTTCGATCAATTTGTAATCTTTTTGATATCTAATGACGACTCTTGCTGATAAAATCACTTCTTTCTGGAGGAGAAAACAAACCACCGATGCTTGAAAAATCATTGTATGATTATGGAAAAGCAGAATGGAACTCGTATATGATGAATGACCACATGGAAGAATGATTTTGCATCTGTTGAAAAATGACCGCTTGTTTGCCTTCAATCAGTGAGGATGGTGTAACAAGGCTAAAGGAATATGTTAAACTCACTCAGCTGAAGCCATTCAAGCAGATTGCGGACATCAAGCTATAAACATCATCTACAAGGCTACCAACTGAAATCTATGCTCTTGTGAGTCAACATCGTGTGCAAAAGATCTTTGGGAGAAGATTAAACTAGTCCTGATGCAAGGAACGTCATTAACAAACAGGAACGTGAGTGCAGCTGTATGATGAATTTGTATGTTCACTTACAAAGAAAGGAGAGAGTTACATGAGTACTACTTGAGGTTTACTATGTTACTCATTGATTTGTAAAATTACAAGATGCCATTGAGCAGTTTCATGTTTAACACCAAGTTCTTAAACACTCTTCCTTGATGAATGGAGCAAATTGTTACTTCTGTTATAAAATGGTTAAATGACTTGCACACTACAATGTGATCAGCTCATGCTCACTGCAAAAATGAACGACATGCAAATGAAGTTCGTTGATGCATTTTGAACGCAACCCAGATCCTCTTGCTCTTAGTTATATCTCACAAATTAACTAGCCAGCTATCAATCCTCATCTCCACTCACCCCAGTCTCTATCTCAACATCAAGGTTCACCATATCAGTATTCACGTTTTTCACAACCAACCAATCAAAACCTCTTTTAATTACTTATCCAACAAATGATTAATCAATACGTTCGCCACAACGTTTATTTATCAACAAACCCATCAATACCACATTTGGAAATATGCTCCCACAACCTTTCAACAGAACAAACCTGAATTTTCTACCAGACACCAGTGCAGTTGTTCCAGTGTTCCAGAATAGGGGATGATCCAATTGACGCAAATATTCACATGATGTATTCTTTACTGCCTGTTGTTCAAATCCGGTATCCTACTACCATCAATCAGTAAGGACTTCGTCAAAACCCTCGACAATAAAGCTACCATCTATGATGGAAAGTGACTATACAAACTCTGTTCAGGGGAGACAAACCTACTTATACTGCTGGAACACAAGAATAATACACACCTGGTGCAAATTGGTAGCAACAGGGGAAAACAACCAGGACTGTTATTTGTTACAAATTGCAAAGGGGAGGTCATATTGCAAGCAGTGTAAATAAGCCATGTGAAAAGGGATGAACATGGTCACGATTAATAGTGTTGTTGGTTCAAAGCTCAAGCAAGTGGTCAAGAATTAAAAGGAGGAAGAATTAGCTTTTTTTGGCAGATCCAGGACTTCCTGAATTCAAAACCTCTCAGACAGTCATCTACCACAATGCTGCTTATCAAGCCGTGATCTGGATTGCCTATGATCTGACTTGTGACTGAACTCAATTCAGCCAATATTGCCTCTCATGGCCTATCTCTCTAAGAATGGCTCAGAAGCACTCACTGAGGTACACAATCCAGATATCTGAACTTATGACTTATTCATCAAAGGGAGCAGATTAATGACGTCTCTGAACAGTCAATGATGTGAGTCAGT
The DNA here is from genome assembly GCA_026074375.1 of Tanacetum coccineum. Lineage (NCBI taxonomy): Eukaryota > Viridiplantae > Streptophyta > Magnoliopsida > Asterales > Asteraceae > Tanacetum > Tanacetum coccineum. Next base: position 6,188 of record BQNB010072271.1, read on the forward strand.
CAGAAACTGATATAACCAGTGATAGCAATATCATTCCTTATTCTCAGTATTGAGTGAACACAACAAGAAAATGTCCTGATTTTAACTCTTCTAATCATACAATGATGTCTGATTATGGTATATGTTTGACCCAATTAAACTTCCCAAGTGACGCATTGCACCACTGTAATAAAAGCTCTTTGACTACGAAGCTTGACAATATTAAGAGAGGTTAAGATTTGAAAGAAAAACAAATGTTGAAATCAGTTTTTCAGGATCCATATGAAACAGTTTACCGAGATTGTACGTGTTTAAGCAAAATCATTTCGAATAGTGCAAGAAAGGATGTTTAATGAAACAGTTTCTGACTCAAAAATGAGTTGTAAGTAGAAGAAAACAGAAATATTGATAGAGGAAATTGCTTCTAGAAAAGAAAATTAAGCAACTGACACTTCATTTTCAATACGAGGTCAATCTTGCTGCAAAAACTGTTCATATGATGACTAAATCTAAAATTTGTTATGATCATTCTCGAAACAAGCTTCGGTTTGAAAAACCTTTCTGGTCTGAAGAAAGCTCGGGAGTCAAAGCCAAAGCTGGTATGATGGGAATACATTCTTAAAATGGATACTTGTTGGGTAGTTCTGATTCTGGATGAAACATTAGAGCTAGTGAAAAGGAGTCGTTCATAAAATTGCTTTAGAAAGGACAGTCCATTGTTTGAGAACAAAATGAACACGATAAACCATTAATTATGTATTCTTAATAAGTTTAACTACAAACGATTGTTCGACAAACACTTGATTTATATAGTGAACTTGCTATTGGAAAGCGACTTGGTCCCAGCTTTAGGACCCCATCTCATTCTTCCACTACCGTCATAGTTAGAGGTTCCTTAAAGAATTCCTTATATTAGTATGGTGGATACTAGCTGAAAAGGCTTAAACGCACATCTTACTGGTTTTGATCAGGTGTCAAAGAAAAGAACCCCTGCCACAGAGATATCACTGTGGGCACGTGAGGTTTGAACATACAAAGGTTGTTTCGAGATGAAATCATTCCGTTTTTAAAAGAATTAAAAGATAGCTTCCAATAACTTCAACCAAATATTGGTTGACGAAACTGCCGATGTCCCAAAAAGTCTTTTATCAAATGGAACAGCTGTCGAACAACAATCGCTTGGAGTCCAGAACTTCGAACGTTAATAAATGAATCAAGTTTGTGTGAAAATGAACGATCTTGGCACAAGCCTTGATAGGTATTGTAAAGTCTGTGTGATTTGTAATGTGAATGCAAGTGATGAAAATGTGAATGAATAGTCAAACAGTGTCTCGAAACTCCAGAATTGAGCTTCTCAGTAAAAAGGGATTTTGTTGATAAAGAATTACGATTAAAACTTTGCAAGTGTTTTACAACTCTGAAAAACATTGCATCACTTGGAAGCTGATTTCAACTTAATCAACAAAAAATTTTTCAACAAGAAAACAATGTTTAAAATCAATATGCTCGAGTTTTACTAGTTGTTTGAATTAAGTGATGAGAGCTTGTCTAAGCAAAAGACACTGTCTTTATCAAGTAAAGAGAAAAATTAAGTCTTTAAAGGGAAATGTGGATGAGTGTAAGTCCAAAATGGAATGGATGGAAATTGAGACTCTAAAATTGAATTGGAAAATAGAGTGACAAAACTTGTTGCTGAGGAATGAGCATTTGAAACAGGACTTATAAGCAATTTATGATCGATTAACCAACAACGGGTTCAATCCAAAGAAACAATGTGATGCAGTTAATCAAGCATGTCCATTTAAAGTCTGGCGGAGATTTCTGATTTAAATGCAAAACTTCAGGAAACAAGGTTTGGTATATGCCAGCACTAAAATATGAGTAAGAAAATCTTAAGGAAAAGCGTTTCGATAACGAGGATACTGTGACCACACTTGTTGATCCAAGTGTCTAAGGCTAACATGGAACGAATCACACCCAAATTGTTGAAATAAGAGCACTGCTCACTCCTCGTATATTAAGCATATCCCAGGAAAAGAAGCTTTGGTCCTTTGGGTATAGGTAGACATGTAAAAGTAAAATTATCACTCAAGAATCTACTTTTAGAGTCTGCCTTTAGTAACCATAAGTCATTCAGGATTTGCTTTCACACATAAGTAGAATCATGCCACAGCATCTACAAATTGTGGTCTCAATTAGTTTGGGCCATACCGAGGAAAAAGACAAAGAAAGTTAGGTTTGACCGAATCACTCACATCCACAGAAAACACAAAATCCAGCCTCAACTTAAAACATAGTTTCTAACATGCGTGTGTTGCATTATTACAGGATTAAGACTTTCTAATGTCTTACAAGAATGATAGGATTATGCTAACACCAAAGTAGTATTTAGAGAATAAAGTAGAAGTCACCCTAGGAACGTTAAATCTAGTTTGAATAATACAGATGGTACTATTATGTTGATGGATCTGCGGTTGTGCAGATCTCAGAAACAAATAATTATGATTATGTCTGTATTAACCGTGATGATGCTGACTTTGCATAATTTGTGTGTTTCTTTATTTCATGGAATGATGTGAAATTTTGTGGCTTAAACCTACAGAAGAATAAATCTAAGAAAAGTTATTTAGGAAACCAACAGGAAAGGTTATTCACTCAAATAGGAGATATTGGAGACAACGGTCGGTGACTTCACTATTGTAGGAAATGCGTGCCCTTTAACTTGGTTTCCACTTACTAATGTAGTGCCTTCGAGGAAACCAATAGTTCTAGATCAGAATCTCCAAAAAAAAAAAAAAAAAAAAAACCTCGTGGTAATTGGATATACTCAAGGAAACCTAGGAAGAATAAAAAATACTGAGGTCCGTTGCAAAATAGGTTTTAATACCAATGTCTGCTCACAAACAGGAACCCAGTAAATCACTGGGGGATCCACAAAAACAATATTCCATTACTTATTGATTGATTGAGGTTGTCCAAATCTCCTTGTATTTGGATTCGGTTGCTCGAAGCACATGACCGTAGATCGCTATCAGCTCACCAATTTCATCCCAGTAAAATTCTAGGGTACATGTTAAATTCGGAATTTGATCACACGTTGCAAAGATATTGGGTTTTGGAGACTATCAGATATGGAATGTTTACTATTCAAGGGTTTATTACGTTGAAGACTTGGGCATAATCTATTTTCTGTGGCGACAATCTGTGATTCCAATCTTGAAGTGGCTTTTCGTCAACACACATGCTTTATTCGCAATCTAGAAGGTGTTGATCTATTGACGTGATCTCGAGGGGATAACCTTTATACACTCTTACTTGGGAATATGTGTAACACCCCCAAATTGGGTCGCAGCGGAATAAGGGTCCGGGGCGTGTTACTTCAAGATCAACGGCACAATCGTATATAAGAACGGACACAAAAGTCGTTTTAATATGAATTCATTGGATTTATGAAGTCTGATTACAAAGCATATAGCTTTACTTGGTCATTGTTGAATATACAAAAGTTGACAATACATTCCCAATATATGATGCACCCTAAATCTTTAGCGTGATTAAAAAATATAAGCCCAATGCATTGTGCATCTAAGCCTATTGATCTCCTGTAAAAACATTGCTTAAAAGCGTCAACAAAATTGTGTGTTTCATAGGTTTGATAACTCATACTATGCAGACCGCCAGACTTTTTTAGTGATAATGCAAACATGCAGTTCTCACAAAAACTTAGAATACATTTACACTAAGATCAAGACACTGAAGCTCGACGATTTCTTGCAATCAAACTATATATTGCAATTCTGCCCGATTAGATGTTTCAACCGAAAAATCTTAATTTCGACATGCTATACGTTCGTTCTTGGTGATAGCAAGTCACCCGAACCGGGGGGGTCGTTTCCGAATTGATCTATTAAAATAACATTCGCGGCTTAACATATGTAATTCCCAATACTACTTCTATGCAATTGAAAGTTCATGATAAAGGGGCTCAACTTGGGTTATCGCTACTTAGGAACATGTAATCAATAACTGCGTCCAATTTATAACAATAAAGCATGTTTTCACCCATAATTATAAATCATTGAAATCATAAAAATGTGGGGCTATGAACTCACCTTGAGTTCAGATAATCCAAATATCGCAGATAAAGCGTCACGTAAAAGATCGAATGCAACCTAAATTATCATAGGTCGTATAAGTACCGAGTACTTGAATATAATCTTATAGTTGTTACCTCGTACTATCGTTCGGGCTATCATAATTAAAGAGGTCATGACATGACGTTCGAGGAGTTAGGACACTTTAAATCGTAAATCCAACAACTCGTCGAAACGCCATCCGAAGAGGCCTCATTATGAAACTCCCTAGTAATATAGTACTTTGATAACCACATAATATTCTATATAGCTCAATCACCAACTAATGGTTTTGGTAAAATTGTGTTTAATAAGTTAAAACGTTTATAATTACCGTTTAGTAAAACTGGCGTAACTTTCGCGTTTTAAACCCGATCTTCGCGTTTCTTATGTCCATCTTTTCGTATCAAGACGAGTTATCATAAATCGACATTTTCGAATTTCGGACTTACTGGTGAACAGTAAAAATTACTGTTCACATCAGACCTTAGGTATATTTTTATCGATTTAATTGTCGTAAAACCCGTAAACGTCGTATTTTATTCGTTATAGCTCCGTTTTTAATGATTCCTTCGAGGACGTTCTCGTATTTGAAAGTTCTATATATTTATGAGGTTTACAAAAATATAACTTTCTGTCATGAATAGTAACTTTTATAAAAATAGTTTTATAAAAGTATTAATTGTCGTAAACTCGCGAAATTCATAACTCATTCGTTATTAATTGAAAAATTACGATTCTTATCATTTTGGAATCCTAAAAATATGTATTATTTGTTAAAAATATTAACCCTTGCTGTTTATAATTTTTATAAAAATGTTTTTATAAAAATTTACTTACGACTTCGTTTATTAACGTATAACTCGTTTTTAACGTAACTTTTTCGTTATTAATCCGTTTAACAAGTTTCTTACTTTTTCGGAATCGTCGTGAAATGTATTATCTTATAAAAATATAAAATGAGTATGTAAAAATTCGAATTTGGGACAGAATGTTTATGCTTGTTTGTTAAGTCCATTTTTGATCTTTTCTTTATACTTTACCACTTTTGTATTTTACCACAAGTCTCATATATCATATATATTATATATCATCCTTATATTAGCATTTACTTGTCCATAATAGTCCTCATGTGTCCAAGTTATCAAGGTTACAAATCCATGATAACACTTAAAATCATAACTTTACTTACTTAACTTTTAATTACAAGTTTACATATGAACTTTTTATACTTAAACCAAGATTGTACAAGACTTATATATCCTTTATTTCATGATATTACCATCATCATAGTATGTGAGAAAGTGTACAAAATCATATTCACAAGAAAAATTATATTTTTCATGTTCAAAAGTATTCCTAATGGTGATTTCACTATATAGCACATCATATATATAAAAACTCATAACATGAAAGCATAAAGGTTTAAAATAGACCTTATGATGTATGATGATGATGAGAAACAAATGCTAAACCCGTGTTTAGCCTTAAAACCAAAGCTTGCACTTAAGAAACCCTAGTTTTCTCAAGAAAACCCTAATCTTGTTTTTCTTGATTAATACTTGTAAATGGTGATTCAATGGATGAAAACACCTTAGAACGCCTTAGGATAGATGTGTATAGGAGTGTATGGGTTGTATAAAAATTGCTATGGATTTGGTAGAGTGCTTGAACAATGCCGTAGCATTATAGAGATGGGGAGAGAAAGATTTTGAAAATTTACTAAGTGTTATTGTATGAAAGTGTTATATCTCTTATGTATAGATGCAAGTATGGTGCAAGGTATGGTCTAGGAGTCAAAGTAAGGTGCAAGGGATGGTCTCTTAGTCTTAGGTATGGCCATAGTTATGGTCTTTAGTCAAAAGACAAGGTATGGTGTGTCATGAAGAAGTATGGTGCATGTTTGACCAAAATGGATGATTTTCATTATATCTTTGCCATAATTTCGGCATAGATATGATATACATGATATATTTTTTGCATGTATATAGGATGAATCTTAGTCAAAAGTCCAAGCATGGTTCAAGGTATGGTCATGGTTAGTAGTCAAAGCATGCTAGGTATGGTCATGGTCAAACTACTATTATAAAGTCAAAGCTTTTGTGTTAGGGGGTGGGGGACGCCTAGCAAAAGAGGAAAAAGAAGAAAACAAGGAACCATGTTTTCTTGAACTAGCTATAAGTATACTAGCTCTCATGCACATGTTTTGAATAAGAATGAGTAGAATTTTATAAAATTTTGGGTATTGGGTATAAGTGTGGGTATTTATTGAAGCGTAGATACATTTTGGTGGTTCCAAAAATACCTAAATTAATTTTATCGCGAAACGTAAACGCTTTACGTAACCGATAAAAATAAAATATAAAAAAATCAATTATTACTTTCGAAAAAAAAAAGAAAAAATAATGTTTTTATCGTTTGTATAATGTTATTGTATAAGTAGGTCAATCGTCTCGTAAAATAATATTTATAAATTTAAAACTCATATAAATATTATTTAAATGATTCTAAAAATGTTTTGCCAAAATTTTTATTAAAAACGAACCAACACTATTCATTTCAAGAAATAGTGTATAAAAATCATATTTCTCTTGTTTTATTCGTTAAATGAAAAATTTTAGCTTACGCGATTTAATTATGTGATGAGGATTAAAAGTAAACGCGCACGAGACTAAAAAAAATAGTGGAATTGTACTAGCAATACTGATAAACATAGCAGTAGTAACATTAGTACTAACAGTACTAATATATACTCACAGTAGTAACTGTGTACTAGCATTTTTAACTTTACTACTAGCAGCACTAACTACTTAGCATATATTTCAATCTTCAACTTTTAGCAGTCTTAACTTCAACAGGCAACAGTAACTTAATACTAACGGTACTAACTTATACTAACATTAGTAACTAGTAGTAGTAACTTTATACTACCAGTACTAACTACTTAGCATAATTTTCATTAGTATCACCAACAGTACTAAGTTATGCTTGACAACACTAATATATTCCTGAGCAGTAGTAACTTTAAGAATCATCTTGAAGTCTTTAAGTCCCAACAATCCTCCCCTAAACTTGATGTTCATCATATGAATCTTCAAGTTTCTTTATTAAAAGTCTTCATCACTTATCAGGAAGATGCATTCAAACACTTCATTGACCGTTTTGCTGCTTTACCATGAGCTTGAGTAGTTGGTAGCACATCTCATTCCAATAATCAGCTTGAAGTTTCTTGTTAAGCATATTTGTGATTGTTATTGGTGTAAGAGGATATCTTTTCTCAACCAACATAAAGATATGTACATTTCCAAACCTTACAAAGTGCACTCCACAGGAATCAAACAACTTCCAATTAGTCACTTTGTATCCTTGAAGATTTCTCCATACATCACTTTTTATGTCTGGTTCAAACATGACTTTTAAATCACCCCACAACACTCTTTCATGTTCATCTTCAGGCCTTATATCACCATGCTTTGTTTTGACCAACTTCCAAAGAGTCTGCAAGTCTTCTCTGTCAATACCCTGAAGCATCCTAATCATAGAAGAATATCTCTTAGAACTTCCATCAGCTCTTATTAATTGATAATGTCCAATTATTCCTTCTTTAATGAGCTTGTATTCAACAATCATTGGAGGTTTGGTACCAAGTGGTATAGCATCAATTGCTATATCATCATCTTTGACTATCACCATATGCATTTTCAGCTCAGCTTCATTATCTACTTTAACTTCTTCATTCTCATCAGTCTTTTGCTCTAGACTTATTAGATTTGCTGTTAATACCTGCTCTTTAGTACTACTATCTAGTGCAATTTTTGCCTTTTTAAACTGCATTCATCCTTCTTTCCCCTGATTCTTGAGCTTCTGAATTCCATAGCCACAAAAAAATACGCTCTTCATTTTTCCTGTGTCAAACAAATTTGATTTCATCAAAGCTTCTGCACATTAAGCTGATTGTGTTTCTATCCACCCTATGCCTTAAGATAGACAGACATTTGAGTTCTCTTTTGTGTCTTGGAAGAGGATCTATATATATTTTCCGTGTGCTCTTACATTCACTAATGAATTCATAATAATTTTTGCCTTCTCCCTATCTGTCAACTCCTCTTTGACTCCTCATGTTTGGAGTCCTCTCAGCCTGCAATTATCACCTCCATCATAGCTTGTGTATTTTCCCATGATTCAATCAAAGCTATGTTGGCTTCTTCTTCCTTTTTCCTTGCCATCTTCTCTTCTTTTATAAGTTTAGCTTGCAACTGAGCTTCAAGATTTCTTGCCATTTCTTCATCAAGAGCAACTTGATCTTTCTTTTTCAAAGGTACTTCAGGCTCAATCATTATTGATTTGCCTTTGTCTTTGAGTTTTGAAGTTGTGATGCTTGTGGAGATGATGTTGTTGTTCTGAATTCACTTGGCTCTTGAACTTCAACCCCTCTAGCCTTGGGTCTTGTAGTTGTTGTTGTTGTAGCAGCAACTTGATCTTTCTTTTTCAAAGGTACTTCAGGCTCAATCATTATTGATTTGCCTTTGTCTTTAGTCTTTGAAGGTTGTGATGCTTGTGGAGATGATGTTGTTGTTCTGAATTCACTTGGCTCTTGAACTACAACCCCTCTAGCCTTGGGTCTTGTAGTTGTTGTTGTTGTAGCAGCAGTAGTAATAGCTTTAGGTTTAGCTGGTTTGATTTCAATAACAGTTTGAGCCAAAATTAATTCATCAATAGCTGTTATAACTCCTTTACCAGCAGTAGTAACTGAAATTGTAGGGGCAACACTATCTTCAACACCAGTACTAACCTCTCTTTCAACAACCTTTGCACTTTGCTCTTGTTTCTCACCAACTGCCATATCCATAATCACCTCATCACCATAAAGATCATCTGTATCAAACATTTCTGCATCATCTAATCTTCCCTGGTATTCATCAACTAAAGAAACTTCAACATCCTTGTCAAATTCTTCAAAAATCCCCCCCTGTTTGGATGCATATTCTTGAGCACCCAAACTCTCTTTATCCTCAGAGGATGCAACCCTTTTAGATTCACCAACCTTCCTTAATCTTTTTAACCCTGTAGTTCTTGATTTCTTTTTTTCCTTTCCAACTTTTGGACCCACTTCTTTAAACCAGCAATCTCCTTTGCTTGAGCATCCTTTACCTTTTCTAAATCAAGAACCTATTTTTGTAAGTTGGTACACAAAATCATCAATTCTGTTAGTTGCATTCTATCCTCACCACTAAGAAGTGGATCATGGGAAGGTATAAGAACACTATCATCATGGTGTGTCTCATCTTGAGGAACTTCAGTTTCCTTTCTCTGTTTCCTCCTAGACTGTTTCTTCTGAGGTCTAGAGGATGATGGTTGAGTAGTAATGGGTGGCTGTTGAGGATCAGTAGGAATGCCTGAATCTACACCCGCTTCTTGATTAGCTTGAACCATCATTGTTGTAAACAGAGGTGTTACTCTCCCAGAAAAGTCCTTTCCTTCTCACTTCATATAGGCAAAGAATTTCTTTAAGTGTGTGAGGGATTAACAAAAATCTTTCTGTGATGTTACATATCACCAAGCTGATTATATGAAACATTGTACAAAGCGTGGATACTAAAAAATTTTAACCCCTCCCCTCTATGAGCTTTGCATAGCAACAAAAATATACTAGGACAAATAAATTTTCTGGTTTGTGCCAGCATATGATTGTAAGAGGCCATATGCGCTACTGAAATTTCGTTCCATGCCGTATCTTGGCACTTAGCATTGCGTAAGGTATAATTAAAAATTTCCATTGTGGAGAAAATAAAGCTTTATAAAATGTAAGCTTTTGAGAAGGTTTTTCATACCCCATCCTTGCCAGTTCTTCAAAGATAGTAGCAGTTGGCAAACAATCAATACCAACCTGCATCTTCTAAGTGAAGATCACTTCTAATGCTTGTCTCCGTGGATGATCACCTTCTTCTTATCATTAGGGCTTTGTACTGACGTTCACCAATAACAGTTTGCCTTGCCGGTTGCCCAGAACTGTTCAATGCAAGATGTGTCTATAGTAGATTGACATTAAAGCATAATGGAGTTTGATTAGCATTAGATAATCTATATTCCTAAAATCTATTACTTTCCTCAGGTTTTTCCAAGAATCGATCATGTTGTGGGTTCATCAAAGTGTTAGTCGCCATATGTGATGGGTTTGATGATTACAATGAAATTGAGTTGGGTTGACATTAGAGAGTGTTTGAATGATTGAAATCGAATAAAGAATCGAATGAAACCCTGAATCAAAGTATTTATAAAATCACCCTCAGCAGCATTAACTTAAACTAGCAGCACTAAATTATGCCTAACAGTAGTAACTTAAACTGATAGCACAATGGTATGCCTAACAACATTAAATAACCCACCAGCAGTAACTCAACAGCATAAGCTTAGCAGCATTAATGTATACCAGCTGTAGAAACTTTATGCTTAGCAGCATTAAGTTATATTACCAGTATTAATCTAAGGCGAACAACTTAAGTTTGAGCTACCAGCATTAACGCCAATTTCATTCCAAAAAGGACTTCTATCATCAATTAGTTCTTCTCACAAGCTCTCTTTCTATTTTTATGTTCACATTATCTCTCAATTCTTTTTTCTCATAAAATCACTCTTTTCTGTTTTTATTCACACATCTCTCTTTCTGTTTTTCAACTCACAATTTCTCTTTTTACTTTTCCTCACTATTTCACACAGACTTTGTACACTTTGCCATCAATTCTAATAGTTTCATACTGTCCTCTCAACTTCTAAGTGTGTAACCTCTTGAGAGAGGTGGATCACTGGACTATTTAGATGTAGTCTCAAACCTAATTTGAGCATCTACTACCCCCAATATGGTAATCTTGCACCTAGACCACACCTTACCAATACCACCCTAAGGACTTTGAATCCATTAAGTGATGCCATAGGGATTGGGTCTTTATTATGTTACCACTATCCTGCCCTGCTTCTAACTAAAGCATAGTGGTCAGCCCATTCCATTCTGGCACCCAACTTCTATGGATAGCCTCATCACCAACCTTTACAGGGAACCACTTAGACTGAGTTTCTGTGTCCCGACCTCTTTTGACATGCCTAGATGTTTTTTATTGTTTTTAACACACTTTTGATATTACATATCTTTCCATCCATGCTTTGACTGTATATTGAAATAAGTAGCCTCCCCTCATACAATGCTTCAAGGGGTAAGCATTTTCTCAATAGTTGTACTTGGCTCTTAGACATCCCCAACAGTACTAACTTGACATCAGCAATACTAACTTTTGCATAAGTCAGTATTAAGTGGATATCTAAGCTGAATAGACTCTGTCTCAATAATTATACAACAACATGCTTCCTATTCATCACAACCACACCTAGAAAATACTAGATAAACAATGAGAATTCAAGAGGAATCATATATATGCATACCCATGAATAAAAGTTTAAAAACTGGATCTAAGAACAATACTTCTCTCAAACAATACTTCAATGGTGAAGCATCAACATTAAGGTATTCAGATAAGCTTAACCTGCAGTGTTAGTCATAGCTAAAAAAAATACACAAACCAAAAGTATTTTCTACTTGACAAAAGCATATAATAGACTAACAATTTTAACAAGCAGTTTTAAGTATAACTAGCAGTACTAATTGACAAGACTAACAGTACTAATCCTTTACAAAACTTTTACAAAGACATAAAGAGATGTAGACATTAAGGATTAAGCATTCCAATACTTGAGACCAAGTACTGAAACCTTCCACATCAAAACCTTAATGGTAAAATCTGCAACATTATGATCAGTATAGAATTTAACAATTGTATAACTTTTTAAGCCTTGCAATCTCATTATACAATAATAACCTAATCCTATATGTTTGGTTTAGATGTTGAACAGATTTTCAAATAATGCAAAATAATACTGTATCAACAAGAGTATTGACAGTAATCATGAAATTAATACCCTTAATCTAGTAAATTTAATTTTAATCCAGAGTATTTGTCCACCCCCCCACAACCCCCCAAAAAGCCCCCCCCCCCGCTCCCCCCCCTCCCGCAACTAGCACAACCACATATTCAGCTTCAGTTGTAGAGATGGCAACCATAATTTGCTTCTTGCACTGCCAAGATATCAACCTGTTTCCCAAAAACTGACAACCTCTAGTTGTTGACTTCCTATCTTGAGTGGCTCCAGCATAGTCACTATCAGTATAAGCAACTAGTTCAAATGGAGAATCCCTAGAATACCAAAGGCCTAATGTTGGTTGCTTTCAAATATCTAAAACATTTCTTACAGCTAAGAATGTGATTGTCCTTTGATATCTTAAAATCTGGCACATGCACATAACTGCAAACTTTATATCTGGCCTAATGGTATGTAGATACATCAAAGACCCAATCATAGATCTATAGAGATGTACATCAACATCATCAGCATCTCCATCTTTTGAAAAAAAGGTTTTCCCCAAATAACTGATAGAAGCAGACTTCACTTCTATGTAGTTGACTTCTTCAAAATCCAGCTACAATTTATCCAGATTGGATAAATTTATCCATCTTCCTTCTGTTGTACTTGTAATCCTAGAAAGAAAGTAAGTTCTTCCATAGAACTCATCTACAAATTATCCTTCATAAGCTTCTCAAATGCAGTACACAGTTCCTTGTTTGTAGAGCCAAAGATAATGTCATCAACATAAACCTGTACAAGCAAAATATCTCCTTTTTGCTTCTTGATAAATAATGTCTGATCTATCTTCCCTCTTTTAAACCCATTGCCCAACAGATAGTTAGCCAAGGTTTCATACCATGCTCTTGGTGCTTGATGCAACCCATAAAGTGCCTTGACCACCTTGTAAACTTTGTCTGGATGGTCAGGATCTTTAAATCCTGGTGGTTGAGTAACATAAACCTCTTCCTTAATAGTTCCATATAAGAAAGCACTCTTCACATCCATTTGATATACCAGAAAACCCATAAAAGAAGCATAGGCCAAAAACAATCTTATTGCCTCAATTCTTGCCACAGGAGCAAAAACTTCTTCATAGTCTATACCTTCTTCTTGTCTATGACCCTGTGCAACCAACCTTGCTTTATTCCTAATCACAATCCCTCTTTCATCTTTCTTATTTCTGAAGACCCATTTTGTTCCAATGGCCCTCTTTCCAATAGGCAAATCCACAAGTATCCAAACCTGTTAGAGTTTGAATTGCAAAAGTTCTTCCTGCATTGCTTCCACCCAAGATGAATCAGATAGAGCTTTAGCAATACTTGTGGGTTCAATCTGTGATAGGAAACAAGCATATAAACAAGTATTCAGGGTATCATGTGTTTTCTGTTCATATACAACACTGAGAAACCCTTGTTCAGAAGTAGGTTTTGTCATTCTTCTTGTCTGAATAGAGGACTTCACATCTCCAATCACATTTGTAATTGGGTGATCTTTATGGATTCTTGTATTGGGAGTGGTTGGAACTGTATAGGAATTAGTGATGTTGCCCAAATCAACTTCTGGTTCATCTTCATCATTGAAGAACTCAACATGAGTGGCTTCAAGTGTATGACTAGCTCCCATTTTGAACATGTATTTAGGGCTATTTGTATCATTTGAACTAGCAGTACTTACTGATGGATCAACAGTATTAAGTTTAAAACTACCAGTATTAACTTCAAGACTGGCAGTATTAACATGTTGTCCAGCAATATTAACTTCCTTAGGACTGCTATCATCATCAGACTTATCTTTTTCATCATTCTCATTATCTGGACCATCTTCAACCTGCTTTTGATCATCAGCAGTAGATTTTGGTTCACCATTACCAACATCCTTGAAAGGTGAATCAAAGTATGAAGCATCTTTCTAAATTGGCATCACAATGCAATCTTGACTGATTTCTTCTTTCTCTGTAGATGTACATGCATTAAGTTCTGCTTGTGTACCTGCAGATTCATTAGTGACTGTACCTGCAACTACTGGAATATAATTCATAGATTGGGTTAGAGAATCAATATCAAACAGCCATTTTGGACCATTCCCTTCTATCATAGGCTTATTCTTTAAAAACCCGATATGCAAGTTTTCTTTTACCATCCTGGTTCTAGTGTTGTATACCCTAAAAGCTTTGCTACTCAAGGAATATCCAACAAAGAAACCTTCATCACTTTTGCCATTAAACTTGTCTAAATTATCTAGAGTATTAAGAATGGTAACATGACATCCAAATGGTCTCATAAAGCTTAGAGCTGGTTTAAAACCTCTAAAAAGTTCATAAGGTGTCTTGTTATGAGGCTTGACTACTAAGACCTTATTCGGTACATAGCAAGCAGTACTAACTGCTTCAGCCCAAAATGTGGTAGGTAACTTAGAGTCAACTACATTATTTCTAGCACCTCAATAGAGTCCAATTCCTCCCTCTAGCCACACCATTTTGCTGAGGAGTTCTGGCTACACTGGTATTCCCTCTTAATACCTGTTTCTTCTTGCAAAAATCATCCATAACTTTATTCTTAAACTCTGTTCCATTATCACACCTGATTATTTTCACTTTCTTATCCACTAGGTTTTCTATTTCTTTAATAAAGTTCTTGATAATCTCACTGGTTTCATCCTTAGTTGTTAAAAAGAAAACCCATGTAAACCTGCTATAATCATCAGTGACTACTAAGCAATACTTCTTATGCATTAAACTACTCACAAAGGTTGGACCAAATAAATCCATATGAAGCATAAACAAAGGCTTAGTAATTGGATTCAGAATTTTAGACTTACAAGAAGCTCTGTGTTGCTTCCCTTTAAGACAAGAAACACAGGTTTGGCCATTTTCAAAATGTTTTGTAGGCAATCCTCTTACAAGATTATCCTTAACAAGCTTATTTATGGTTCTTAAAAATTAAATATGAGACCAAGCCTCCTATCCAGAAGCATTGATTCATCAAATGTAGCATTGTCAACACATGCTATAAACCATAAATACAAGTGTTTTTCCAACTGTATGTTATCCTGATATATTATTGCCTAAGTTCCTACTTTTGTCATTAAGACCCCACTATCATAAACCGTTAATTACTTTTTGGAGTAAGCGCGAATGTTGTGAATAGATCTATTTGGGACTGAACTCCCCTGTTGGTAAACCTGTACTTTTGGTAACCAAACGCACTTCATTTGAATATCTTTTTAGCATGTTTATCTCAGGTAATTGAGCAACATAATGTATGGCGTGGCACGGACTTGAAGATGGCTAAACTATTATCATTCAAACTTTATGTTTCTAGATTTTGGGACCCCTCTTTTTGTAAAACTCTGATGGATAAATGAATGATAACTAATTTTTCCAAAAACGTCTCTTTATGAGTTGTTTTCTATGATTATGACTGTTGTACTATGAAGTAATACCCTAGATTAGCTTCTGCTGCTATATATGTCAAAATGGGGGTGTTATAACTCCTAATGAAATACAAAGTCTATCGATGTAGACTATCATTAGGCATATTTAGGAAGAGCCATTTAATCAAATTAGAGAATGAATATGAGACTATCACTAGTGGTGCTCAATTCAGGCTAAATACGAGCATTTTTACGGGTTATACCACGATCCCAACTTCACTCTTGGAAGCAATTCAACTGTTAGGTCAAATTAAATTTCTAGTGCAATAGATTCTCCAGTAGTCATTCTCATGTTAGACAAAATATAATTCCTATATTTGCCTAATAAAGTGTGGCAAAGATAAAATGTGTATTATCTTTTCATAGAGGGCCTAACATGACTCAACTAGCATGCTTTAATTATGGTTTGCATAATCCTAATTATAATGTGTGGAATTCTAAGGTTAAATGATAGAGCAAATAAGTTGTTGTAGGTTTAAGAGAGAATGAGTCATCTAGAACATAGGAGTATGCTTAAGAGTGACAATGTGTAATGCTCTATAATGAGAAATCCAAATAAGGTTATTTACCTCAATAGATCTTGTGAATGTTTCTTTGTATAGATAATGATGATTTACTAATGGTTAGTTACATGTATGTTGGAATTTTTAAGCAAGAGATTCACAAGAGGGAGATGTTTTAAATCTAATGCCATAGGGCGAATTTACCTAAACCGAAGATGAATCTAAGACGAAGGATCCATCGATCCGTGGAGGTGCCAAATTTGGGCAAGGATCATTTTTCCACTATTTCGGAGATAATGTTGAAATTAGATTATTAGGAGAAGCTTAAATAAGTTATAAGGGTTCTTGGTTTGAGATTTTAGAAATGACATCCAAGACTTGCTTATCAAGTTGGTGTACTTATTAGTATCTAGATGGAAATTCAAAAGTCGTCAATCCTACTTAGAGTGTGTTAAGTTTAGCATGTATAATTTGACCATAGCTAATAACACAACATTTGAACACTTTAGACTTAATGAAACATCTTCATTGCAACTGTGAATTGCAATTCGATGACTAATCTTGTTGTCTTGCAATCGACTTTGTGATTTTATGTAATATCCGAGGATGGTTAAACATGTAGACACAAAAAGATATCTATGGTCATTTGATTGATATTTCCGTGATCTAGATAAATCCTAGTCTCGATTTCATGTTCATATTCTAATTTTGTAATTAGATTGAATGATAAGATTGATTATCATTTGAATAATAATCATCTTCATATTCGAAATCCTTTTACGATCACTTATTGAAAGAACGCACGATAATGGTTTGTGGAATATGTTTAATTTTTCCTAATGCTAACCTTAGATGGTTAAAGGGTTCTCATTTGGTGAAGAAGAAATATTATGCTTATTTGGTAAAGTAAGAGAGAGTTTTAATGAGAAGATAGTTTGAGTTTTGAGTTGTGCTTTTGAATTGTTTGAGCAAAGTTGTTGATCCCAATCCTTGATCGATTCCTTAGCTTGTCTAAGTTAAATTACCTTGGATAAATCCAAAATAACTTGTTGTAGAAACTTTGTATGTATACTAAAGTGTATGCGGAATCTACCCCTTAATATCTAGAAGTATTATGAATAAAACAGTAATTGTGAATGAACAAATATATAACCAAATGCTCCAATATTATTAGATCAATAATACGAGTACTCTTCACTAGTACTAAGGTTTACAACCTTGAAGCTTTTTAATCGACTTCACAACTATAAAAACTTGTATATCAACTAATGCCCCTAGATCCTCCTTTTATAGACCAAGGAGTCCTAAAAGGCTTACAATACTTTCCTAAGATATCATGATCATTTTTAAAAGAAAATGTAATCTCTTAAACAAATACATTATACATATTGATGTGTGAGTTTATACACTATAAAATATACGATATAATACCACAAGAGCAATTAGGAAAATTTCCTAAGGAAAATTCACTCTTAAAAGATATATATAATATATAATACGTATATTTAACCGGGAAGTATGATCACCCGGGTCGTTTCCCCAACGACTTGTGAAATTGAAACCTTGCTTTAGCTTGGATTGTGATTTGTATGAGAGAGAAGATATTTTTGAGTTTCTATAACTACTTATTAAAAGCAACAATTAAAATGAACAATTAAAAGCTATTAAACACTTAAACAAATTAACGGGAGCAACTAAAAGCGATAAATAAGCAAATACACTAAAATTAACTCCTAAAAATGTAAACTAAATTTCTAAACCTAAAATAGGACAAAAGAAAATTCTAAGAAAAAGAAAAACATTTTTTTAATATTTTTGAATTTATTATGAATTAAAAACTATTTTAATCTAATAATTGTTTATAGTTTCTGGGTTTACTTTAACTATAATATAGTTTTCGTTGGGAAAACTTGTAAAATCATCAAACATTTGCTCTTGAAGTTGGTATAAATCTTGTTTATCTTTTGAATACGATCTTTACTGAATTCATGATGAATGTTATGTGTTTTGTTACTTCTTTGATCATGGAGTAATCATCATGTGTTTGTTTGGGCATTATGTGATCTTTGATATGGAGCGTTTGGATATGTGTTTATTGAATTGGTAAAACATATTTTATATAAGAATATAGGCTGAAAGGGTTCTTTATATTTGTGTTCTATCATTTAATCTAATATATTAGTTATAATAACTTATAAAGGTCGAAAGGATTCATTGTTATTAATCGATATAATCACTAGTTACACTTAAAGACCGAAAGAATTTGTAACTTGTGATATCTTTATTTACTTAACTTGTAAACACTATCCTAAAACACTTCTAAATCTTAGTGATCATTGCCTAAAAAAACATGCCTTAATCATTTGCTTGAATCGTCTCTTAATCGCTTTCCTTACAATATTCGATATATGCACGTTTTGGTTAATTTGATCTGTGACAATCATTTTAACCTTAGCACCTTAATTACAAACTGTAAAGACTTCAATTCCCGTGGAACGACCTGGACTTACCTAATACTATATTACACTCGAATAGGGTATACTTTCCTGAGTGTTGTGTTTTTAGTCAAAATCAGTAATTCTAATATTATAAATTTAAAGCTTGAAAAACACATATCAAGTTTTTGGCGCCGTTGCCGGGGATTTGTTTTGTTGTTTGCAGATTGTTTGCTAGTCTTGTACATCTTACGTGTGTTTAAAATTGTCTTCTGTTGCTACAAGTACGCCACACTTCTGTTGAAGTGCTTCGCGCTTGCACTGTTGACGTTTGTTATTTTGCAGGTTTATACCCAAAGTGCATCGGTTTCATAGCAAAACCGTCGTACTTGTCTTGTGACCTTGTCCATCTTATGACTGATTAAAATCAAATTTTATAAACTCTCCGTACCGTTTTCTGGCAAACGGAACCCAAAATTCATTTTTTCCCGAAAGTACGCCGACTTACACCATACGGACACACTTTCTGCAGAATTTTCACCTGCTGAATCTGATTTAAAACCAAAACCAAAACTCAAACAAAAACCCCAAATTTCTAGTCTCAGGTATGTGATCATTTGAAATCTCATTTTATCTAATTATACGCCTTATAATTATGTGAAAATTTGTGTCATTCAAAACCAAATTATTTTTATTACTAAATTGTTTTTGTTTTATTTTTTTAGCCGGAGGTCTTCTCGAAAGCAGTCTCCTTACCCGTTAAGGGTAGGGGTATGACCTGTCTACATTTCACCTCCCCCATACCCTGCCTAGCGGGATTGGGTATCGTTGTTGTTGTTGTTGTTGTTGTTGTTTTTGTTTTATTTTTTGCTTATTTTGATTATTGACATGTTTTTGTTCATATAATAAAGTCATGGTTTATGATTATTAGTTTTGTTTTATTTCTTGCATTGCATTTGTAAAAAATAAAATTTTAGAAAATTTGCAGAAAGTACGCCGCACTTCTTTCTAAGTGCGCTGCACTTTGCTTCTGCATATAAAAAATCAGTTTTGTATAAAAATAATAATCAGATACAATTTATTTGGTTTTATCAATTGTGAGTATTTTTAAGTTATTTTTTATTAGTCTTGCATGCTTGCTTGTTTGTGTGTGTTTGCTTGAGTATAGAAAACGATTAAAAATTGTCAAAACTATAAAATCTTAAAAAAGAGTTTCGTATTTTCTTTTGCTTAGTTGGTGTGGTTATTAGTGTTTGACTGTGTTTGTGAATGTGTTTGTATTTAGATTGCTAACCCTAAATTAATGTGAAAATATATAGTAAATATGTATATATCATAATAAAACCGCCGCACACATATTGTTGTGTGTCGCACGTTTATAAATATTTCTCGCCATCATTTGAATATTTAAAATAATAATAAAAAATTAGGTTATAAGTACGCCGCACTTTCCTTTAAGTGCGACGCACTTCTAGTCTACCAAAAAATAATTTTGTTAAATATTTGTTTTGTAAGTTATATAATTATTGTGTGTTTGATTTATGCTTGTGCTAAAAAATTAAAACAATAAGTATTGTTTTAATCTTTATATGTGAATTTATTTATTAGTAGTTTTAAGTTTTCGTACCTTATATAATAATTACGTGTTTGATGCGTGTTTGCCTAAAACTTAAAAATCCAAAATGATTTTATTTTTTGCTTTCGTATGCATTGAATGTTTGAATAATAGTAATTAGATTTTCCTTAAATAAATAAAATTTTAAAAGAGAAAATATAAAAGAAATTATTTTGAACTTTGTGGGTGTGTTCCCTAGAAACCCTCACGAGAGTATAACTCGTCCACTCGGGATACCGAGGGGTTAAAGGCTTGCTGCATACGCTTAAATTCAATCGTGTTGCCTTCGAAAGGCGCTTTTAGTATTTTTCGGTTTTTGTAGTTTTGTTATTTGCAGATTTAAATGATTATGTTGAAGCTTGGATGTGGTGATGGCTTATCATTGGCGATGTGATATATTTGGATCTGTTTATTACATGTGGTTTAGATACAATTGCTTGGCATTTCGTTTTGTTACGTATTCTTTCAATAATTAAAACGTGAACTTATGAGCCTTGAAAAAGTCTAGTTTCTATTTATATTTATTTTTCTCGCACATCGTTCCCACTTTAAGTTTTTTCTAAGTACGCATAATACTCAACTTAAGTGTGGAGGGTAAATAAATTAGAAAAATTAGACTCATTATTAAAAGTTTAAACTTTTGCCTTTGGTAATCTAGATTTTTTATTTTTTTGTCACTTAGGTTAATTTATTAGAATAAAACATAGTAAATAATCAAAGATTTTAAAATCAGATATGTGTCCCGATTGATAGAGCATATCTGACTCGGGATCGATGACATTACTTGCGCATTTATACCAATGACATCTTAAAAAAAAGGTAAGGGTTTGTTTAAGGATTTTAGGTATCATTTCGTTACTAAGATAATTTTTACCGCTTTAGCTTTCTGATTTATGGTTTGAATGCAATTACAAGTGTCTTATCCGTCGTTACGGCTGTGTATTTGTAGTTTGTCACCTTTTCTGGAGCATTGGTATCTGTTTAAAAATTGTATGAGTGTGCCGATGATTTATTGATTCTAGAACTTGTGCTTGAAATCATTACGAGACCGCATTGAGATCACGTTCGTGTGATAAAGAGGCAACTTATGATTTAACCCAATTTGGCCCATCCATTTAACATATTATTCATTTACCTAGTTACACTGATTAGCTAACTACCAATAAACCCTTATGTTAGCACTTTGTCATTTGAGCTAGTTACCACCCCCCCCCACCCCCCCTTAGTTTTAACCCACTAAGCTATTCTATTCATCTTTCTCATCAATACAAAAATATATAATCTTTAACCTAGCCTTACCTCTTGTCGAAAGTCCCGATGGTTGGTTGCTGGTTGCTCGGTATGACTGGTTGATTTTTGCTGATAGTTTGTTCGCACTTTGCTATAAATGTTGTGCCATTTCAATGAAGACAAAGGTTGTAAACTCCGTATTTCATATTTTTTGTGGTGTATGCTTACCTCAAGTGTGGGGGAATTGTTAGTTGATTGAATGTGAATGGTGAGTAAAAAAAAGAGAGAAGAAAAGAAAAAAATGAAAGAAAAAAAATCAGAAAAAAACAAAAAAAGAGAAAAGAGAGAGAGAGAGAGAGAGTGAAATATGAATAATAGTTGAGATGTTCGATTATCTCTCGGGTTTGTGAATTGTCGTAACTAGCAACATGGGTTCTTGGACTTGTCGACATATATATTATAAAGAATTTCCAGTATATATTTCCCATGCCTTATCCACACTCTTATTAACCCTTTAGCCTAATGTTACAACCCGAATAAAAGTCCTCTCTTGATATTTATACTTGGTGCTTACGCCTTGTCAGTGCAGTTTTGTTTCTTGTACAAGCCTATTGCATGAATAGATCATGTCTGAGCAATTGAGTGTGATTTCCCTTTTACCCTCTATTATATCATATATGAGTGTTTGAGTGAATTATAATTTCCTTCTTTGTGAGGTGCTTAGTCATGTTATTGCAGCTTGAAGATCGTTGGGTATTCTCAAACATCTCTGCTTTCGCATATTAAAAATCAAAAATATTTTTAAAATTCTAATTTTGTTTTGTAAAGCTTATTATTTTTCTTTATTTTTTTTTGAGGGCAAGCAAACCCTTAAGTGTAGGTGGTGCTTGCGCCTTTTGCACTTATTTGTTACAAATACCAAAAATATTTTTAAAAATTTCACACCTAATAAAATTTTTTAAATTAAAAATAAAATCTATCAAATTTTAAAAATATATTAAAAAAATGTAGGAACCTTGTTTCTAAATTTCTTTTCTTAGATTTGCTTGAGGGCAAGCAAAGTTTAAGAGTAGAGGGATTTGATAACGCTCAAATTATACATGTTTTATATGCGTTATCAATGCTTTTATATATGTATTTTGGTTAATAATGAGAACTTTCGATACTTAATCAAGTATATTTGCTATTGTAGGTTCTAGGTACGTGTCGTGGAAGAAAATAGAAGAATACACGAAGAAATGAAGCTTAAACAAAGAAAAAACTCAGTTGGAATGCTTCCTGACACCTGTTCACTGTTTTGGCCTTAACTCGGTCATACGAACTCCGTTTGACGCGATTCAAGCAGCCACGCGAAGAGAATTAAATAATCTACAATTTTGAAAAAGGCCATGAACTAAAAATGAACAAAGTGCACCGGTTTTGCCCAAAGTGCGGCATAATTTTCTACCTGGTATGAATGATCAACTATCCACTCTAGATCATTCTTATCATGAAATTAGGCATCCCTTAAGCCTATAAATACAGCCCCTAGCCCTCATATCTCACACACAACTCATTTCTCAACTCTACAACAACTTAGAGAGGGAGAAAGTGGTGATCTTGGCTTGACAAACAAGGATCCAAGCAACCCTTCGAAACACCATTCACCACATCGACCACCACCACTCCCACCATTGTTGAAATCTTAAGATCCAGTAAGATCACGGTTGTTTAGTCCTTTATCTGGGATAATATCAATGTTACATAAGTTATAAAAATAAAGCGGAATAAGAACAAAGATATTCAAAGGTTACCATTTATACGTTTACTCAAGCCCTAATTCTAGGAAGATCAACTCTATTGTAGTTATAATCTAACAGGGAATCAAAGATCCTTGGGCTACACAATCCTATACTAGATGTTACATCTTTAAACACTTTGTGTACACACACTTTTCTGGTTATCTCTATAACATAAACACCTAATACCCTTTATATAGGAGGATATTATGGCTTAAAAGGAAGCTAATCAATAGATAAGGAAAAACTTATTTATATCATATTAAATCACATTAATATGTTTCCTTAATCATTATCTTTATACATTTTTGACCAATTCTTCATAATTCTCCACCGCTTGAAGAATTCTTTAATGTCGATTCTGATCCTTTTGTTCATCTGTTTTATTTATTTTGTCCTAATCAAATTTAGAATCCCAACAATCTTCCCTATTTGATGATGAACCAAAAACAAACACAAGAGTGTATGTAATTCTTCATAAAGCCATAGCTTCCCTTTGAAGTTGAGATGTATTCATCTCACTGAATGAAACAAAATTCAAAGCTTCCCCTTAATCAGAATATTCCTTTGTATCATGCTTCAAATATGATAAGCTGCAAAATCATTTCTCTATAAATCTTCTTCCCATTTTTGTAATCATCCAGAATCGGGGTCTTCAGTAATAGCAACTGTATACAACTTCCCCTCAAATGGAGCATGTAGATGGTTAAAAATTTTAATCAATAAGGCTTCCCTTGATACCCATATGTTTCCATCTCTTGAATCTCGAACTCTGTAGGCTCTATGTACTGATCACTGTCGAAAGATAATTAAAGTTATAAAGAATGTGAGGATGAAGTAGAACTAACCCAAACTTGTGTCTTTTGTCTTGCACTAAAATTGATAAACGAAACTCACAATTCTCTCTAAGAGAGTAGACCTCGATCTCTTGATAAAATCCTCATTTATAATGAGACACTGAACACAATAACGTAACTCCTTTAAGTGATAGTAAATACCTGTGAGTACTACAACGTACCTCCTTACATCAGGTAAAACTAGATTAATCAAGTCTTTATCAATAAAATCATGAAAGCACGAACAAGTTATCTCAAGGCTAAAAGATATGATAAGAACACGCTATCCAAGAACCCACTTCTTCTTTAATAAGCAATAAATTACCCTCTTAGTAATCAATTAAACCAAGAAATCCACAAACGAGCCTTTTAACCGTTTACCACCAAATTATCCGTTTACTTCACCTTAAATGAACGCATATTGTTCAATTTGAGGATCCAAAACTGTGTGTTTTCTTTCTACATTTCAAGTTCTTTTCTTGTTCTGAGATCTTTATGTCACAACCGAGAAGCAAAAATATGTATTATCCGATATCGAATAAAACAAGCAGTAGAAACATTTTCTCGGACGCCACTAGCAGTGTAAACTTCTTTCTCGGACAAAGAAAGCAGTACTAATTCTTGTTACCACTGTTCTTAAAACTAGCAGTATAAACAATTACGCATCAGCATTAACAATTAGGGCAATACTAACCTTCTTTTGTGCCCAAACAATAGTAATATCTTTAGGCAGTAGAAATGAGTAATAGCAGCATTAATTTTTCTTTGGATACTCGAACAACTATTAAAATTTTGAGCCCCAACTGTTCAATGTTTTTCTCTTTATGCCCTTTACGACACCTTAAATAGAGCTTCATGTTACGCAAACTGTAACCATGATAACTAATCACACATACTGCTTCTTATGCAATCGATCCATATAGTATGAAACAAGAAAAACAAAGATCAAATCTTCACTTCTCGCATCAACGATTCTGTACCAGTTTCAGTGGGAAACGAATCAATAATGGTGCGGGAATATGAGACTGAAGAGGATGTGTCGATTCTTTTTAATGACTATTCTATCAAATCCTTAGATGACGACGACATATCAATTTTTGATGGCTCGAGTAATGATGGTGGAGTGAATCCAATGACTCTGATGAAGATTCCGACAATGATAATAACGATGATGGCAATGCCGATGACAAAATTAGTGAAACGGTTAAAAATTCAAATGGTTTTCCTAATATGGCTGCTACCGACAGAGACATTCAATCTCCTAGGGTGTCAGAAACACACTCCAAGGAAGGATCCACATCACCTGCCATACCTCGAGTCAACGACAAATATTTGGACAGGTCTGTTGACCCCACGCCTTGATCAATTCTTTACGTAGTAAAGTGTTTGTTACCTTGGATGAATCCAAAATAACAATAGTTGAGACTTTGTTTGTATATCAAAGTGTATGCGGAATCTACACTTTGATACTCTAGAAGTATTTAGCAATGTAACAGTATCAACAATGAATATATCTCAAACTGCTTCAATATTATTGATAATACGAGTACTCTTGAATAGTACTAGGGTTACAAACCTTGAAGCTATTACAATCTTTCTCTAAGATGTATTCTCTATGTATGCGTTTTTGTATATTCCTGCGTTTTTAAAACCTTAACCTAGGATCTCCTTTTATACACCACAAGGAGTCCTTTACAAGATAACTATCAATCATAATCACATACAAATCTTCCTAAAATATAAAAGATATACATTCCTTATTTATCTCCATGCATCCTTATCTCCAAGTCAGCAGCTTTGACCATCAGCAGTATTAATCTTTCTTCTAGCAGTATTAACTAACTCTGGCAGTACTAAGTATGTACTGGCAGTACTAACTCCATTAGTACTGTTAGTTATACCTTGGCAGTATTAACTCTTGTGAAGATTTATTCCCAACAATCCTCCCCTAAAATTGTGATTTATCTTTAAATCCTAAGTTTCTTCTGGATTAAATCTTCTACACTTCTGATGATGATTCTTTTAAACACTCTTCTACTTTTGCACTTGAGATCTTATAAACCTTAGAAGTTCAAAAGCCTATGAACTCTCATGATCAACCTCCAATTTCTTTTTCAACATCTTGGAAATCATCTCTTGACTTAGAGGATATTTCTTCTCTGTCAGCATATGTATGGCTATACCATTCTACATCAGTAAAATGTGAATACCACAAAAATCATATAAACTCCAACTTATCACATTGTATTCATGTTGATTCTTCCATATTTCATCTTCTTCGTCAGGCTTAAATAGAGTGTGCAGATCTCCCCAAAGCATCAAATCATATCCTTCAGGTCTTGAAGCACTATACCTTTCTTTGATTAATCTGTATAGCTCCTCTACATCTTGTCTATCAAAGTCTTCAAGCATCTC
>BQNB010072272.1:0-30158 GCA_026074375.1 Tanacetum coccineum
CTTCCGCTACATTTAACTTTCATATGATCGGTTGTAAAACTTAAATTAAATTTCTTTATGCGACGAGTACAACTTTTTCAAACGTCCATGATTAGTGTTCGTTCTTTATTGCTTTGTGTTCGGATTGTTATGACGTCACACCCTCGGACACGTATTCCGTCCAGGCCCCGTCTGGGGGTGTGACAGATTGGTAATCAGAGCCAGGGTTATAGAGAACCAGGTAGTTATGCTAGGTCTGGTCTATAACCAGTATGCGATCCTATGTGCCTATATTTGTGCTTACGTGTTGTCTATCCTTGCTATACATATATATAAGATTTCTATATATACTTGAGGCTATTATATATTGCCATATTTACCTTGCCACTCATTTCATTGTTTCTTTATGCCTTGCATGGTTTCATATAAAGGAGATTTATATAAACTTTTGCTTGTGCAGATCATGGCAGCTTCAGCTATTGCTATTTCTTTTGATTCTTCGCCAGTTCATTCTTCGGGTTTAAATGTACCAGATCAGGCTTATTCTGGATCTTCGACTAGAGATGTACCACCTAGATTGTGTTACCCTCCGAGGAGAGCACCACGACGTAGTGAGGCATTTCGTCGTTGGTGTGCTGCTCCATTATCTACTTTGTATCTACCGACTACATCAGAGTCATCATCAAGAGATTCATCAAAGAGACCACTGCATTCACCTTCACATTCTGCTGGACCATATCGCAAGAGATGTAGATCCACGGTTGATTCTGTACCATCATCTACACCAGTTATGGGATCATTAGCTCCTACCCGTGCTGATCTCTTACCACCTCATAAGAGGTTCAGAGATTCATATTTGTCTGAGGCTAGCATAGAGGAGGATATAGAGATTGATCCTATAGAGACTGAGGTTGATATGGAGTTGGGTATTGGTGATGAGGATGATGTTAGAGATCATGTTGAGATTGACCCTAGGGATGTCAGGGATGACACTGAGGAGTATAAGGCTGACACCAGTGCTGGAGACACGGTTGAGGTAGGTATCGACTCGATGTCGGCACCGATAGTTGAGGAGGAGACTGTAGAGCCAGCTAGAGAGGATTCTTCTGATTCGTCTGGCACTAGGGATGACATTGTTAGGTCATTCGAGGATATGCCGATTGACTTGGATGATGCTGTGCGTGACTTTTACCATCACATGTCTGAGGTTCGTACTGATAGGATTGTTGGGATTAAGATTGTTCAGAGACGGTTAGAGGCGATCAGCTGATAGCTAGAGGAGAGAGAACTGGGATGATCGAGAAGATTGAGAGCTTGAGGTTGGAGAACCTCAAGGTTTGTGCTATGTTGGATATCGAGAGGGATCGTGTGAACAGTCTTCGTCTTCACATGTCTCTTTCACAGGAGGAGTTTCGTCAGGTTCGTAGGGATCGTGATGATACTCGGGGGAGACTTAGGAGGTTGGAGTCATATGTTGAGAGACGTTTGGGTTTTCGCCCTTAGACTAGTTGTACCATGATCATGTAGGACACTAGACTGATGGTTAGGTCTAGATGTTAGCAGTAGAAATAATTGTGGATCATGTACCTATTTTGGATTTTGGTTGTAACCGAATTATGCTTTTATTCATGAAATGAAAAGCTTGTTTTGACTCTCTCGCTTATTTATCTATATTGTTATTTATTCGTTCTGGCAATCGTGTTGTAATTATATTTTATTTCATAGCATGTATTAAATTATCGTTATCTAATAATCATGTATTTTTTTTCAAAATCTCACCATGGGTTGTGTCTTGTGATGTAGAACAATGACTAACACTCGTTCTAGTACGACCCCTGCCCCAATTGAAGAAATGATCAACCAACGTGTGGACGCAGCTCTAGAGGCTCGCCGGGTTAACCGAGATCTTAAACTCGGGAATGGGAATGACAATGGAGGAGATGGTAATGGAAATGGTAATGGAAATGGTACTGGAAATGGAAACAATTGAGGCAACAACGGTGACGGAAATGAGAACCGTAATATGAATGGAAGAGACGATAGGCCTGTTGCTCGTGAATGTACTTACCAAGATTTCATTAAATGTCAACCACTGGGTTTTAAAGGAACAGAAGGTATGGTTGGTTTGATAAGATGGAGTGAAAAGATGGAAACTATGTTTCACATCAGCAACTTTCCGGAGAGATATCAAGTGAAGTATGGTACCTGTACTTTATTCGACAGTGCATTAACCTGGTGGAATTCTTACAAGAGAACCATCGGAACTGATGCTGCATACGCTTTATCATGGAGAGAGCTGTTGAAGCTGATGACTGAAGTGTACTGCCCGAGAAATGAGATCCAAAAGATGGAAACCGAGTTGTGGAATTTGTCGGTGAAGAACAATGACATGGCTACTTACACTCAAAGGTTCCAAGAACTTACCATGATGTGTACCAAAATGGTCCCCGAGGAGGAAGATCGGGTGGAGAAATTCATTGGAGGTCTTCCCGATAATATCCAAGGGAATGTGATTGCTGCCGCACCCACAAGACTACAAGATGCTGTTCGGATTGCCACCAACTTGATGGATCAAAAGTTGAAAGGCTATGCTGTGAAAAATGTAGAGAACAAGAGGAGATTGAACAACAACTATGGAAACAACCATGGACAACAACCACCGTTCAAACGACATAATACTGGAGGTCAGAATGTTGCTAGAGCCTATATGGCTGGTAACAATGAGAAGAAGGAGTATGAAGGTACTTTGCCCTTATGCAACAAGTGTAAGCTTCATCATGTAGGCCTTTGCACTATAAGATGTTGGAAGTGTAACAAGATTGGACATTTGACCCGGAATTATAAGGTTACCAATTCCACTACTTCTACCTAGAAAGGTCAAATGGTGAATCAGAGGGATGTGACGTGTTTCGAGTGTGGAGCACCAGGACATTACCAAAGGATTGTCCCAAAGTCAAGAACCAAAACCATAGGGACAAAGCAAGAGTTCCTGATGCAAGAGGCAAAGCATATGTCCTAGGAGGAGGTGATGCTAAACCAGGTTCCAACACTGTTATGGGTACGTTCCTTCTTAACGATCATCATGCTTATATGTTATTTGATTCGGGTGCCGATAGAAGTTTCGTATCAAATACTTTTAGTGCACTACTAGATTTCATACCCTATGCCTTAGACGTTAGTTACGCTGTCGAGCTAGCTGACGGAAGAACTTTAGAAACCAACAAGAACCCGTGCTTAGAGTCTGTAATATGATTGTTAGGACATCCATTTAATATCGACCTGATGCCCGTAGTTTTGGGTAGTTTCGACGTTATCATCGGCATGGATTGGTTAGCAAAGAATCATGCAGTGATTGTATGTGACGAGAAGATAGTGCGTATTCCTTACGGAAATGAAATTCTGATCGTTCAAGGAGACAAAAGTGACAAGGAGAAGAAATCAACGTTGAGCATTTATATCATGTGTAAAAAGCCTAGAAGTTATTGGAGACAGGTTGCAACCTATTTCTGGCATAGGTTACAGGAGAAAGAAAACAAAGACGAGTGAAGGAGAGCCGTACTCGAAAGAAGACGTAGCCAACTGAAAACGGGAACTTTCCGAAAGTCCTTTCTAAAGACTTACCTATTTAACCACTGACACGACAAGTTTAATTCCAAATCGACTTAGTCCCAGGTGATGCACCTGTAGCTCGAAGCCCCCGTATAGATTACACCCATCTGAAATGGAAAGAATTGACCGCTCAACTACACAGAACTTCTGACAAGGGATTTATAAGAAACCTAAGTATTCCACGACCCTGGGGAGCTCCAGTTTTGTTTTGTCAAAAAGAAAGATGGCCCTTTTTGTGATGTGTATACGACTACCCGTGAACTTAAACAAGCTTACTGTAAAAAAATCGATACCCACATCTGAGAAATCGATGACATGTTTGATCAAGTTGCAAGGTCAAGGTGTACGTCGATAGATACGACTTGATGTCTGTTATCACCAACTCATAGTTCGTGATGAGGATATCATAAAGACGGCGTTGTTAGGACCCGCTAAGGTCATACGCGAGTTCTAAGTGATGCCCTTTCGTTTGACTATACCGCGCCGGCATGTTCAATCAAATATGGACTTGATGAACCGGTATGCCAAACCGAACTATATATATTTGTGGATCATGTTCATCGATGATATCTTGATTTACTCGAAGACCAAGGAAGAACATGATGCACATCTTAGACTAATTTTGGAGTTGCTCAAGAAGGAAGAATTGTACGCCAAGTTCTCGAATGTGCACATTTGGCTAGTCAAAGGTATAATACTAGACACGTTTATGTGATAGTGAACAATTCATGTTGATCCTGCGAATATTGAGTCAATCAAGGATTGGGAATCACCCAAGACTCCAACAGAAATTCGCTAATTTCTAGGTCTTCCGGTTACTACCGACGATTTATCGAAGGTTTCTCCAAGATTGCCAAGCCTATGATGAAGCTGACTCAGAAAAGTGTAAAGTTCAATTAGGGTGAAAAGGAGGAAACTGCTTTCCAAACATTGAAGCAAAAGTTGTGTAGCGCACCGATTTTGGCATTGCCCGAAGGGAGTGAAAACTTCGTAGTATATTGTGATGCTTCTCACAAGGGATTAGGCGCAGTGTTGATGCAAAAGGAGAAAGTCACAGCTTATGCATCCCGCCAACTCAAAATCCATGAGAAGAACTACACAACGCATGATTTGGAATTAGGAGTTGTGGTGTTCGCTCTCTAGATGTGGAGACATTACCTTTACGGCACGAAGTGCGTTGTGTTCTGATATGTGTGAAAACACATATCCATTTTATATCAAAATAGACCCTAAAAAGACCAAAAACATACTAAAAATGGTAAAGATATGCTTGTTTTTGTGTTTTGTGTGTGCATGTACGGATAAGACAAAAATCACAAGAAAACCGTCAAGAACGAGCAAACACGGACACGAGAACGGAAGAGTGTACAAAGAGCCTAAGCAAAGTCAAAAAGTCAACCTTGGTCAACTCTCAGTCAACCAAAGTCAAAGTCAACTCACTAAAGACAAAAACCTAAAGTTTCATTTCAGTCCCTCAATAAAACCAAAATTACACAAATGGTCCCTAAAGCTAAATGGGCTTTTACCTTTCCATTTCCTTGCCCGAAACCAAAGCCCAAAACCTAGGCCCATAACCCTTTTATATAAGTCCAGGGACCTAATCTGCCTATTGTCAAATCTATACACCATAAACGAGAGGGACCTAGTTTGCCAATAGCCTAAAGTTTAAATCCCATTTAACCCGTTTTCAGTTAAAAAGGGCGCCAAGAACAGAATTACTGTTCATTGTCTTCCCCAACTTACCCACAGTCAAATCAAAGGGCAAATGTGAATAAAAGGGTGAAAACGACAATTCAAGGGCGCTAATACATGATGGAAGGGGTAGAAAAGTCACTCAAGCACTTATTGGTCAAACTTATCAAAGGGAATGCCACGTTGGCAGGAGTGAAAGCACAAGAGGAGGTTGGGAATTTACAACAAAGTCAACTCAGAGAGAAAGCACAAACGTCTCAATCACGTTTGAACGTTGTGCAAGTCCATGTGAGTTCATTTTGTGATCCAAAGGGTAGAATTGTCATCCAATCATTGAAAGGATCCAAAGGCCAAGATAGAAGGAGCGTCTAACTATTTTTGGCTCCTAGAAGGTTCATCTGGCGATCTAAAAAAAGCATCACCTCTCTACACACAAATCTACATTCTTGTATATTCTTTAAAGAAAAAAATGTATCTGCTTAGGTTTTACTTAAAATAGCATTTCACTTTATAATCTCTTGTAATCTGTTTTGGATCTTTAATAAAAGTTTAATTTAGTTTACATAACCTTGTTTTCATTTATAAGCTCTTATTCTCTCTAATAGCTCTAAGTGTTCTCATGTAATGACTCATAAGCTCACAATAAGTTCATTTCAGCTCTCTTAGTCTCTAAGCTAAGATAGAACTTAATTCCGTCTTAATATCTACTTAAATCCTAAAAAAAACTTAAAACCTTAACACTTTTTTAGACTTTAAAGGCTTTTGGTAGGTGAGCCAATCATTGAAGTCTCACAAGGACTAACTGGCTTATCCAAGGATAAGCCAGAGTTGTAGATAAGCTCTAAGAGCCTAAAAGCTTCTGTTTAGCTGAAGCATTTTGTAAGTTCTCCTTTAATTCCCTTGTCATTTAAATTCTAGCTTAATGTGTTCTTATCTGCTTATTTTTGCTTTGTCTGCTTATTAGTTACTTATTTGAGCTTATTTGAATTTCATTTTGCTGACTTATCATGTCCTTTTATCTGTTTTCATCTTGTGTAGCTTAATTCATAGTTGCTATATAATTTGTCTTAAAAATCAATAAAACCAAAAAAATAAAGTAGCATAGTTGTAATTCTTTGATTCTAGTTAATTCAGTTGTTGATTTATGTTTTTTAGGGTTGATATAAGCTTAGAAATTTCTGGTAATGAAGTTCTAATAAGTAGGATTTAATTTCATAAGCTTAAGCGAAAAACTGTCAAATTAAAGGAGTGTTTGGAATAGTTATTGTTGACACTACAAAAGTCAACATAACTTGAAAATTTCTGTGTGATTTAGATAATCATGATGAATAAGTTTTGAGCAAATTTTAGGTATTGAGTCTTTAATTATAAATCATTTGTAAGTTTCTTACATGTGCACCAGGGGAACCTTGTTCTTTTTCTTTGCTAGTCAAAATTAGCTCCAAGCTCTTTAAGGATTGTTTTGAGCTTGCATTGTGTTTTAAAACTCTTATGCGTATGCTAATGCAAGGAAATTAACCTAGTTGCCGTACATTTTGTTAAGTGCTTTTGCAAACATCATCAGCAGTAGTGAACATCCGTTACTACGCTAATTTTTCTAGCTTTCACTTAGTCAGTAAATATAGGATTTAGGACCTAGAAATTCAGCCTAGCATATATATTAGAAATATTTTTTAAGATAGATTAAGTCTTGTTTCTAATTTTCTAGCTTAATCACTTAGGTACATTTAGCATTAAAAGTCATAAAAAAATAATCTAAAGATCAAAAACAGAGTCTTAAGGAATCCCTATGCTTTTAAATTTAAATTTCTTCTGAGCATTCTATTATAAGTTTTTATTATTTCCGTGTTCTATAGCTTAATTGTAATTAGATTGTTTTTCAAAAAGCTGAAGGTTAGGTTTTAGCTTAATAAGGTTTTCTACTTAAGTGCTTTTGAGCTTCTTGAATAAAAAACCTGAGTTGCCTTTTTAATCTTAAAATTTAGTTAGCTTCAAGTAATTTTAGCTCAAGTAGCTTGTTAAATTTAGTTTCAGCACATCATAAGCCTTCCATAACAGCTTTTATTTTGAAATTTGAGCTTAATTTGAGGGTTGTGGGTTCATTCAAGTGCACAACTAGTATTTTGGCTTTAATAGCACATTCTGTAAACATCAATATTTCATAAGCTACTTTTTGAGCTTATCTTTGACTATTAGCTCAAGCTTCTTTTATTAAACATGTTCAAAAACTGGTCCTTACAGCTTCTAATTTTAGTTTTCAAAAAAAAAATCAAAAAGGTTGTTAGCCATCCTTGATCCCGCGACCTCAATCTCACAACTCATGCACCTTTACCATTAGACTAGTAGGACAATTCAGTTTGTCTTCCCTTTCATTAATTAATATAGTCACTTTTCTTTTTCTTTCTTATTAATAAGCCGTAGTCTTACCAGCTTATTTGTGTAGCTTTTAGGTTAGTCTCATTTTTCCTTGATTCCTGCTTTGCCCCCCCCAAAATTTTTTAGGATTTTACCCTGAAGTTTCATATTTTTTTTTATTAGTGAGATTATTTTTAATCATTTTTCTTAAGATTTAATTTTCGAAAAATCATAAAAAATAGAAAAAAGTTTTAGAAAAATACAAAAAAAATAGTTTTTAGTATTAGAAAAATTACTTTTAGTTTTACATTCAGAAAAATCATTTTTACACCTTTTAGATTTTAATTTTCATTCTTAAGCTTTTATTTTTAATTTTAAAAATAGTTAAAAATAGTTTTCTTAGTTTTTATATCATTTTAGATTTTTCCAAGTCTAAAAATCATTTTTATAATTTTTAGGAATTAATTTTCTATTTTCTAGGATTTAAATAGATTAAATTTTAGTTTTAATTCTAAAAAATTCAAAAATAATCAAAAAAAATAAATTTTCTTTTTCCCAAAATTTTCTTTTGTCCTAATTTAGGTTTAGAAATTTAGTTTGCATTTTTAGGAGTTAATTTTAGTGTACTTGCTTATTTGTCGCGTTTTATTTGTGTCCCGGAATTGTTTTAAGTGTTTAATTGCTTTTGTGTTCTTATTTTAATTGTTGCTTTAATTTAGTAGCTATAGATAAACAAAAATATCTTTTCTCTCATTCAAATCATAATCCAAACTAAAGCGAGGATTCAATTTCACAAGTCGTTGGGGAAACGACCCGAGAAAGCATACTTCCCGGTTTAATACGTATTATATATATATATATATATATATATATATATATATATATATGTATATATAATATATATATATGATATATATAAAATATAAATATATATATATATATATATATATATAAATATATATATATATATATATATATATATATATAATATATAAATATATATAATAATATATATATATATATATATATATATATATATATATATATATATATATATAAAAACGTATCTAAACCGGGAAGTTATGATTTTCCCGGTCGTTTCCCCAACGACTTGGAAATTGAATCCTCGCTTTAGTTTTGGATTATGATTTGAATGAGAGAAAAGATATTTTTGTTTATCTATAACTACTAAATTAAAGCAACAATTAAAATAAGAACACAAAAAGCAATTAAACACTTAAAACAATTAACGGGAAACAAATAAAACGCGACAAATAAGCAAGTACACTAAAATTAACTCCTAAAAATGCAAACTAAATTTTTAAACCTAAATTAGGACAAAAGAAAATTTTGGGAAAAAGAAAATTTATTTTTTTGATTATTTTTGAATTTTTTATGAATTAAAAACTAATTTAATCTATTTAAATCCTAGAAAATAGCAAATTAATTCCTAAAAATTATAAAAAATGATTTTTAGACTTGGAAAAATCTAAAATGATATAAAAACTAAGAAAACTATTTTTAACTATTTTTAAAATTAAAATTCTATTTTTAAAATTAAAAATAAAAGCTTAAGAATGAAAATTAAAATCTAAAAGGTGTAAAAATGATTTTTCTGAATGTAAAACTAAAAGTAATTTTTCTAATACTAAAAACTATTTTTTTTGTATTTTTCTGAAACTTTTTTCTATTTTTTATGATTTTTCGAAATTTAAATTCTAAGAAAAATGATTAAAAATAATCTACTAATAGAAAATTATGAAAACTTCAGGGAAAATCCTAAATGCAAGCAGGAATCAAGGAAAAATGAGACTAACCTAAAGAGCTATAAAAAAACACAAATAAGCATAAAGACTACGGCTTAGTTAATAAGAAGAATAAGAAAGTGACTATATTAATTAATGAAAGGGAAGACAAACTGAATTGTCCTACTAGTCTAATGGTAAAGGTGCATGAGTTGTGAGCTTGAGGTCGCGGGATCAAGGTTGGCTAACAACCTTTTTGATTTTTTTTTTTTTGAAAACTAAAAGTTAAAAGCTGTAAAGGACAAGTTTTTGAACATTTTTAATAAAAGAAGCTTGAGCTGAAATCAAAGATAACTCCAAAAAGAGCCTTATGAATAATGATGTTTACAGAATGTGGCTTTTAGAAGCAAAATACTAGTTGTGGCACTTGAATGAACCCACAACCCTCAAATTAAGCTCAAATTTCAAAATAAAAGTTTTTTGGTTTTTTTTTGTTTATATGAAGCTTATTGATGTGCTAAAACTAAATTTAACAACTACGTGAGCAAAAATTACTTGAAATCAGAGCCTCGCGTGTCTGGGATTGGTAATGCAGTGGTACTAAAAAGCAACCGACGAGGGTGTAATCATCTCTGGATGACAAAAAGCTCAAAAGCACTCAAACCCTTTTAAGAAAACTTATTAACTAACCTACCTTAAGCTTTTGAAAAACAAGTCTAATTACACTTAAGCATAGAACCTGAATCATAAAACTTATACTAGAAGGCTAGAAAGGAGTTAAAAAATGTAGCGAGCTAGGATCCTAAGACTACTGTTTTATGTGATCTTTTTATGATAATTTTTTTATGACTTTTAAGCTAAATGTACCTAAGTGATTAAGCTAGAAAATTAGAAACAAGACTTAATCTATCTTAAACTATTTCTAATCTATAAGCTAGCTGAAATTTAGATCCTAAATCCTATATTTACTGACCTAAATGAAGCTAGAAAATTCAGCAGTAGTAACTGATGTTACTACTGCTGATGCAATTTGCAAAAGCACTTAACAAAATGCAGGCAACTAAGGTAATTTCCTTTGCAATAGGCATACTCAATAAATCTAAACTAATGGTGATAACAATAAGATAAAAGACTGTGTTTATTTAATCATGTATTACTCCCTAGATTGCTTCTCCTAGTGTTGTTGCCTTGTCACACTTGTGATGATCTGTGTAATTATTTCCTAAGTCATGAACGAATTACACGAACCCGCCATCTACTTAGCATTCCGTTAGAGCAACGCACAAGCAAGGTAGTATGAAGACTATTACAAGGCCCCTAAGGGTACACTAAGTGCATGTGAAATATATTAAGAGTGGATCAACCATATTAGGGGGCAAGGTAGTATGAAGACTGTTACCCGATGGTATCCTTTCTACACAATCATGTTTCCCTAGACATATCAACAACGATACAGACAAAAGCTGGTTTTCTAAGGCCTAACATGCACATCCATCACAAGAAGCAACACCACTAAGATCTACATTCTAGGTTTCATACAATCATAAATAAACACAATAGGAGGTTTAGCCAAGCATGTTATAAGTAAAGCAAGAACATAGATGAATCAAACAACACATAGACATATTGAATGATTAAATAAACCTTACTTGATTAAAACATGAGTTGGAGGAATTACAATAGATTTTAGGCCCTAAATTCATCCCTAACAGCTGCTAAACGAACTAGGGTTCGTACCCTTTTTTATTCTAAAGTTACACACTCAAAATCCTAAATTCGGGTTTGTATATATAGGAAAATCGTTATGACGGCGTTGCGTTTTAATCGTGACTCCGTCATGAAAGAGAATATTCTAGATAATGGGCTGGGTCGTGTACTCTGACGTCGTCGTGAAATCTTGTGACACCGTCTTGATCATCGTTGTGACTGCGTCACGTTATACTTGTGACGCCGTCTTCAGCCACTATAGAGAAATTTTTGAGCAATGTTGGTGTAGGTTCGTAGTCTTGTCCGTTTCTTCTCCAAATGAGCCCAAGTCACATGTATTTCCTCTAAATGCATTCCAAATGCAAAATAACTAAAAATGAGCTATTTAGTACCTATTTTGGGCATAAACACACGATTTAGGAGGTTAAACGACCCCGAAAAAGTGTATAAAATGACACCTTATCAAATACCCCTACACTTGGGATTTGCTTGTCCTCAAGCAAATAGGTTTTTTTATCTAGACAATAGCAATATGAGGGGTCATTTTACCTACTCTTTAAAAGTATTTTACAACACAACCTTCTAGACCTCGTAATTAAAAGCACGGAAAGTATACACTAGCACCTCACATAAGTGTTTGAGATTCTCTCTTTCTCTCGGGTGTATAATAAATTATAACATAAAGTAGAAACGAAAAATCAACACTCATTAGCTGTCATAGCATATAAATTACCATAGGCTTGGTAAAGGATCAAACCTCCACCGCTAGGTGCAAGCATTATTCATTACTATCTAAGAGGTCTTTTAAAAGGTTGTGGGGTATAGGTGTAAGATAACATAAAAGGGAAACATAAACGAATGGGATACATTTGGGTGAATTTGGAGTGGAAGGGTTAGCTAATTATATACATGAATACACGCTGGGTTGGTTGCTAAGCCAAGACTCGGACAAAGATCTACAAACTTTACACAACTCTACATCTATTTATTTCTTTTTCTTTTCTCTTTTTTTTTGAATAACATATTACATTACAAGGGGTTTATAACACGTACCCCTATACTTGAGCTTTTACATGCTCGATATTTACAATCTATCTAATGACCCGAATTGAGGTGGATCAAAATAACATGGAGATCATTTGCTAGCACGGGTTTGGTGGTGACTAAAACCAATTCAAGACACTAAAACACACGCAAGCAAATTAACAGAAGATAAAAGAGCGGTCTAGCCAAATATAAGAAAACTGTATTAACCATTATTAATCCAATCAGAACGTTGGTTTGTTTATTTAGTGCAATGATTACTTATCTCGAGGCGGCATATCATTCTTAAGATTAAGGTGGTACTTCTTCCTTAAACCTAGACACGTAGAATTCTATCACAATTAAACGCATCCACATAAATCATCCTTATCTGCTGATTATAATCTATCTTAGGGATTTAAGAAATGGTGATCTTGTTAAACCATCGCTCATGGAGACTTTACCCACTTACTGCTTAATGGCAAGTCATACACTAGTAGTCAACTGTCCGAGTCCTTACCAATGGAATAAGAACGTACTCTATGATACTAAGGTCACCTTTTGGCTCAACTAAGCTCACTAAACTAAAGGCAAAGATTGGTCAATATTTGTGATCCTATGATTCTAGATATATAAATTGCAATATGGAGAGCTATCCCGGACTCTTAGCCTACGCCCAAACAACACCAAAGTTGCAGCGCATTAAATATGTAAGACTAGACCCAGTTGAATGATAGGTCGCATACTTAAGCACGTAAACAAGTATAAATTGATAAACATAAACAAGCAATCAACGATAAATTAAGAAATCGAGATAAATAAACCAAACATTAAGATCTTCATAATAATGGCTAATACCCGAAGGTATTAGCCTTCAAACGTCATAATTAATACAAATGTAATGATTTAGCCAAGGTAAACTAACCGTGTTAATGAATAATACCAAAATCTGAACGATTACAAGAGTATAGGAAATTACACGTTATCTCCCATGGAATTAATAACGTTGCAAGACCTTTTCTACTCCTCTTCTCCTCTGAAAATCAACTTTTATGGTTTGGGTATCGAGAATATGATTTAGCACACTTAAAACTCGTTTTTGTGTTTTCTATTTATAGGGTCTGGAATATGGTTGATACGGCATATCCAAAGTCTTAGATACGGCGTATCGGGGGTTTCTTAAAATAGGGACCACGTTTGATATCTTCCAGAATATTTTATTTCCATATGGCTTGAATACGGCGTATTGGTCATTCCTGGATACGGCGTATTGGATCTTGTTTCCTTCGTGGTCTTTGGTGAGTGCAGCACAGATACGTCGTATCTTCCTTGATGGATACGGCGTATTGGTTGTCAGAATAGTAATCTTTAAATATCTTTGTTTGAGCTCCAGAATGTGTGCCTTTTAGTTAACTTTCACCAAGTACTCCATAATTACTGCAATTCTCAAATTCAAATGATTAAGTAACAATTCTTTGCAATAATTATACAAATTGGGTTAATTATATGAGATAAATGATGGCTATTTAAAATAGACTTTATTTGATGGTATCAAATATCACCCCAACTTGAATCCTACTTGTCCTCAAGTAGCCTTTAGAAGTTTTATGAAAATGTATCCCTAAGGATTTTTCCGTTAAGCATTTATTTGATCTATTACAAGTACACAACCAAACACCTCACGAAATAGGAAGATGAAAACACTCAAATCACTTAAGTAAATCTTGAGGTATCATGTAAACTAATCTTCAATTGCTCATTCGTGACATAGTTTTTTATCATAGGCTGGCAAGGATTACCACAACTCACCACTAGAGCTAAAGAGTATACAAGTTTAAAGGTAAATAGGTTGTTATTATTAAGGCTTAGGGTTGATTATTCTACAATCTTTCATCAAAAGTACCACACCAACAAGGCAGCTGAAGCACACATACATGGCCGTAACGACGGAATAAACATGTGTGTTCGATCACATCCTCATTTGAGTTTAACCAAGGGTTATGATGAAGAATGATATAGGGTGGGGATCTTATAACTTTCACCAATAGTAATAAACCAACAAGGCAGCTGAGACATGCATACATGGCCATAACAACAGAACAGATATGCATGCTCGTATACATCCTCATTCGCGTAAAACCCATGGTTAATGATTAGGAAAGAGAAATAAATTGTTGTTAAATAAAAATTACGAAACAAATAGACTATGTCTAAGATATAAGTTGCTATACACTTTTTCCCGACCGTTACCATGATTAAGACACAACTATTTACAAACGTCTTGATCATAGATCAAAAACAACAACCTAAGTTGGCGTTCCCGTAACGGTCAACTTCTCAATCATCCCATACTTTACAAACTTTTACGAGACAAGTGGCGATATCTACCACTTTATACAATACTCTACATCGTTGACTTATAAGACGTATCAACGAATAATCGATCCTTCATATAATTCCTTCGGTCTAAGCTTTTGC
The DNA here is from genome assembly GCA_026074375.1 of Tanacetum coccineum. Classification (NCBI taxonomy): domain Eukaryota; kingdom Viridiplantae; phylum Streptophyta; class Magnoliopsida; order Asterales; family Asteraceae; genus Tanacetum; species Tanacetum coccineum. Next base: position 14,589 of record BQNB010072272.1, read on the forward strand.
GAAACGATTATCTTCAAACTTTCCTCCTCTCTTTTTTTGTTGCGATTTTTCTAATTTTTTTGATTTTTTTGTTTTTACTATCTACAAATCTTGGTGTAATCTAACCATCTTCACGATCATAATAATTTCGGATAATTCCTTTGATAATTATTCATTCTTCGAACGTACCAATTTGTAAAGGTTTTGAACACAAATCAAAAGACAAACACAAAAACTAAACACACCACTCCATGACTCTTGATACCAATTGAAGAGTACTAGTAATCTTTAATATTATGCAAGAACTAGAGAGAGAAGTAGGTTAGAAAGTTTCTAGAGAGAGAAAGATGATAATATTATTATGTGTGTGAAAAGTAAGAAATGAAACAAACAACCTCCCTCTCCCAGGCATGGAGAGGATATATATTCTACATACATGGCCGGCCATGGGCCTTAACGGGCTTTCCATTGGCCTTGGGCCAGACTAGCTTACTGGACTAATCATATAACAAACTACGGGCTAAGACTATTACAACTTGGAAGTGACCGATACTTTTCTTGTTTCCAACATCCTTTAAAACCCAGTGGTTGACATTTTATGAAATCGTGGTAAGTACATTCACGAGCAACAGGCCTATCGCCTCTTTCATTCACATTACGGTTCTCATTACCGTCACCGTTGTCGCCTCTATTGTTTCCATTTCCAGTACCATTTCCATTACCATCTCCTCTTCCATTGTCATTCCCATTCCCGAGTTTAAGATCTTGGTTAACCCGACGAGCCTCTAGAGTTGCGTCCACACATTAGTTGATCATTTCTTCAATTGCGGCAAGGGTCATACCGGAATGAGTGTTAGTCATTGTTCTATATCACAAGACACAAACCATGGTTTTATTTTGAAACGAATACACGATTATTAGATAATGATAACTTAATACATGCTATGAAATAAAATATAATTATAACACGATTGCTAGAACGAATAAATAACAGTATAGATAAATAAGCAAGAGAGTTAAAATAAGCTTTTCATTTCATGAATAAAAGCATAATTCGGTTACAACTAAAATCCAAAATAGGTACATGATCCATAATTATTTCTACTGCTAACATCTAGACCTAACCATCAGTCTAGTGTCCTACACGATCATGGTACAACTAGTCTAAGGGCGAAAACCCAAATGTCTCTCAATATATGACTCCAATCTCCTAAGTCTCCCCCAAGTATATCGCGATCCCTACGAACCTGGTGAAACTCCTCCTGTGAAAGACACATGTGAAGACGAAGACTGTTCACACGATCCCTCTCGATATCCAACATAGCACGAACCTTGAGGTTCTCCAACCTCAAGCCGTCAATCCTCTAGATCATACTAACTCTTTGTCCCATAGCTATCAACTGATCAGCCCCTAACCGTCTCTGAACAGTCTCAATCCCGACAATCCTATCAATATGAACCTCAGACATGTGATGGTAAAAGTCACACATAACATCATCCAAGTCAATCGGCATATCCTAGAATGACCTAACAATGACATCCCTAGTGCCAAACAAATCAGAAGAATCCTCTCCAGTTGGCTCTACAATCTCCTCCTCAACTATCGGTGCTGACATCGGGTCGATGCCTACCTCAATCGTGTCTCCAGCACTAGTGTCAGCCTCATACTCCTCGGTGTCATCCTTGACATCCCTAGGGTCAATCTCAACATGATCTCTAACATCATACCCATCACCAATACCTAACTCCATATCAACCTCATTCTCTATAGGATCAATCTCGGTATCCTCCTCTATGCTAGCCTCAGACGAATATAAATCTCTGAACCTCTTACGAGGTGGTAAGAGATCAGCACGGGTAGGAGCTAATGATCCCATAACTGGCGTAAATGATGGTACAGAATCAACCGGGGATCTACATCTCTTCGAGTATGGTCCAAACAAATGTGATGTAAAACGTAGAGGGGGGGGGGGGGGGGGGGGGGGGGGGGGGGGGGGGGGGGAGGGGGGGGGAGGGGGGGGGGGCGTGGAAATCGTAAAGGGGGGGGGGGTGAATACGTTTCCATTAAAATCTTAAAATGTTTCGTATCAAATTACCGATCAAGCGTGATACAATATAATGAATGTTCATACAAGTTATATACACATATTAATACATCGATTTACAACAATACAACCCAACACACATTATTCACATTTATTCAAGACATAATTAAGAGTATATAATCAACACATCACACAATTGCAAGTATAAATATAAAGCGATAAATGCGAGTATTAATGTAAAGAGATAAGTGAAAGGAAATGCAAACCGGACACGATGATTTATAGAGGTTCGATCACGAAGCACCTCTTCGCCCTACTCCACTCCCCGAGTACCCAACTCGAGAGTTTCTTCACTAGTCAACAAGCTCCCTTAAGGCGGAGAGTGCTGTTACCCTGCTCCTCCAACGAGCAACGGTAGCAACATAAGGGTCCTGCGATGGTGGTCCATCAGAAGAATCAGGAGCCTCAGAAGAATCGGTGCATAAGAATGGTGAAATAGCTGGTAGCGGGGAAATGTGCTCTGGTGAAGACATCTCATCTGGTGAATCAGAATCGGAACCCGTATAGGGAACCAAGCCACACAATCCAGTGGGTGAAGCGACAAGAGTCGTCTCAACCATAGGAGCGGCAGATGAAATAACAGGAGCAATAGTAGAAGTCTCTGGAGCAACCACAGAAGTAGAAGGAATAACAGTAGGAATATCACCAAAAAGAATAACCCGAGAGGGCGGTGATCCCACACTCTCATCCGAAAAATCAGAAGAAATAGTGATAGCTGAAGCTACCATGATCTACACAAGCAAAAGTTTATATAAATCTCCTTTATATGAAACCATGTAAGGCATAAAGAAATGCTAAAATGAATGGCAAGGTAAATATGGCAATATGTAATACTCTCAAGTATATATAGAAATTTCATATATATGTATGCAGCAAGGATAGACAACACATAAGCACATATAAAGGCACATAGGATCACATACTGGTTATAGACCAGACCTAGTATAACTACCTGGTTCTCTATAACCTTGGCTCTGATTACCAATCTGTCACACCCCCAAACGGGGCCTGGACGGAATACGTGTCCGAGGGCGTGACGTCATAACAATCCGAACACAAAGCAATAAAGAACGACCACTAATCATGGACGTTTTAAAAAGTTGTACTCGTTGCATATGAAAATATTAATTAAGTTTTACAAACGGTCATAAGAGAGTTAAATGTAGCGGAAGCATAACAAAGTTTTGATAATGACAACGAGTATAATAATAGATAGTCTTGAAATTGGCGAGAAGTCCTACATAGCACATAGACCACCATTTATCATCAAAGAATCAATCCAAGCTAAGGCACCTAAGAAAACATGTTTAAAACATCAACATAATGTTGGTGAATTCATAGGTTTAAGTTAATAAAAGAGTGGGACCCAAGATTTCAAACGTATGCGACTACTATAACAATACAACATCACAATAATAAAGTATTACTGTTTACCGCTAAGCCTATGACAAACTGAAGCTATAACCAACAGGGACATGTTACATTCCTATCGCATAGTTATTCCTGCCCTTAAACCCGTGCCCTCCAAACCAAAACCACACCAAATGCACATCCGACATGACATAATCCTTTGTTCTTCGTTAATGTGGAACCAAAGCGGATAGGGACAATTAGTCCCAAATAGATCATATTAACTCACTCGCGCTTCCTCCTCAACCCGCTCTCTCCCGTTCAAGAATTTCAAGTCTCCTCTGATAACGAGTCACGATTCTAGTGTTCATATTTGTACACAATACATCTTCCAGCACGTCAACACACACTAACATGTAAAACTCGCAGAAACAGAGCTTGTGTCCATTTACAAGGCGAACAATGTTTGTCACACCCAAAGTAAAGCATTTGTAATTCGATAAAAATGTGGGGCTATGAACTCACCTTAACAAGGATAAGCGATAACCACAACAACGATGATGGTATAGGGAGGTCTAGCCGCGACCTAGAGTAAATATGGGTATGACTTAGCATTCGGTAAAGTAAACAAATAGAGCATCCATGTTTATTATTTAAAGCATCCGAGTGTGTTTGCGTTTTAGTAATAAAAGGCGTAGATAGATGTATAACATATTTGATAAATCTCGACACTTGTAAAAGGTTACTATTTATAGAAACCTTTCTTTTTTAGGAAAGTTTTTAGTTTTAAAATGTTAATATCGTCCCCTATTTTCTTAAGTTTCCATATTTTACAAATCGCTTAAACGATCCTAAACGCCTAATCCTTATGTTTAAATCGCCTTAATGTCAAATTCGTACCATTTTTAATAATCCTACTTTTTATTAAGGTCGGCATCTCAAATAACCTTTCATGACACTTCTAGTTGTTCTAACTAATTACTTAACATTCATATATATTTCGCTTGCATTTAAAATATCCAAAATCGTCCGAAAGTGCTCGAAACCCCATTTTACTATTCCAAATAGCCCACTATTCATCTATTTTGCTGAAAAATGTTTCGAGTTTCATTTGGTCATAACTTGGCCGTTTTAAATCCAATTTTAAAGTGTTTATTATTAAAAAACTTAATCTATTCGAAATAAAGCTCCTTCACAAAAACTACTTTTACCGCCTAAAGAAAAACCATTTTTAAGTCGCTCAAAACCTCAAAACAAATTCGGGACAGGCAACGGTAGTCATAACCGAAATACGACCAAAAATCACCCAACTCGCATATTAAGTGGCCTAACTAGCCCCTATCCTTTATTCACACGAACAACCAACCAACAAAACTAAACCTTAATCCACCCTAATATCTATTGTTGCAACTCTCATCAACCCTCAATCTCACAGAACATGATATTAAAACATAAACATAAGATTATAACAATTTTTACTTCCACTTTATAAAAGATGACAAATAATAGCTGTATTTTCTTTTTGTAAAAATAACACAAACACATGGATCTTTATGAACAAACATAGATCTATAAAGAAAATAAATGAAACCAAACAAAGATTCAAGGAACACTTACAAATCAAGAAGAGCAAGTAGTGAAAATACAAGATCTATACTCAAAAAAACTATAATCTACTAAAAAAAAACCCTCACCCTAAATAATTTTGAAACGTTAACTTTAGCTCGAGAGCGAATGAAATCAAGGAATTAATGCTTCACAACACCTTAGATATAACTAGGAATGAACTTTGAACACTTGGATCTTGCTAGAAATCAAAAGATATGGAGTGAGTGTGTGTGCTAGTGTGTGCCGTGAGCTAGGAGGCACAAGGGAGGAGGAAGAAAATTTTTGGTGAGTTTGAAATGAAATGAAATGACCTAGTAAGAGTAAAGTGTGATAAATAATATATATATATAGGTCATGAGTTAGGTTTAAAGGGTTTAAGTTGTGCAAAGGACCAACACACACAAAGGTTGTGTTTGGTCTTGGGTTCGGCCAATATGTCACAATGGGGGGGGGGACCATATGATCAAGTTTACTCTAGCCAAGTTCATTATACATGGTTAAATTTAAAATTTACTTAGTTCAAAGGGTTCAGTCAAATTATGTAAGAGGATCATGTGATGTGTAAGAACCTTGCATTCATGCAAGTTATACAAGGCAACAAAAGTGGTCAATTTCCCTCATCAAGTATTCAGACATAGGGTGAGGCATTTCAAAATTAAGATGCCATTTTAATTAATTTTGAGCATGCATACATATGAATTTCATGGGTTTTGAGTATAGGAGGAGGGGTGAACGAAATTTTTAGACTTAGGGCATAAGATTATCAATAACCTGAGTTTACACGAAAAGATTTCGAGTTTTCGGGGTTCCGTTTGGTCAAAAACGCAAAAAACATAATTTAAGAGATAAAACCCTAAATTAATATCGGAAGTGATTAAAAATCACGAAACACTCAGGAAAGCTAAAATATCTCATATTAAGCCTAAATAAGATTATATCTGATGCCGAACGCGTCCGATGACGTTTCTCAAAGTTTTTAAACACGCATTTTCCAGTACCTGGTACTTGTCAATTTAAACGAACATATAAAATTTAAAAGTAGATGACGCGGAATGGTCGGGATACAAACCAGGGAATTTACGGGTGTGTGACACCAAGCAGATGATCATGAGGGCTCTTGAGTTTTCTCTGCCTAGGTTTTACAACTTCTCTGTCGTATTCATCAGCTATCATAAAGTTAGCCAGGCTAATATTTATGGGTTTTTATGCCCAGCCTAGCACGGCATTGTAAGGACTTGTATTTTCATTTCTTGTATCATACAAGTCATGTAGTTTTTCCATATTTAGTTATATTATGATGTGTAGTATTAATGTCATGTCGATCCTCAATTTGTTTATTTGTTGTGATCCAGTCATGTTATATAATCCCACTAATGTGATGTTGATCATGTTATATATATAAAGTGTTGGTATATGATGATTTACAATCTCAATCTAGATATGTTTGTGATCCCAGTCATGTTTATAGCTCACTGTGTGATGTGATCTTGTTATATATATGTTGTACCCATGTCATGTTGTGATGTTTATGAAAACTCACGTGTTTTATATTGTTATGATTTAGAAAAATATGCCACCAAGGAGATCCTCTGCTAAGGCAAGGGTTGCTGCTGCTGCGGCTGCTACCCCTAGACTGCATGCACTGTTGAAATAGCTAATCAAAGCAAGAGTGTCTGTGGCACTTGCTAATCACGAAACTCTTCAAAATATCACTAATGGTCAGGGCGACGAAAGCCACACTTCTGACACTCGAATTAGAGGAACTGTACGCACTCCGCATGAGTGTATGTACAAGGATTTTCTAAATTGCAAGCCCTTTTCTTTTAAGGGTACTGAAGGATGTATTGTGATGTTACAAATGGTTCAGAAGATGAATTTAAGTATTCCATAACACAATTGTGTATGTGGCGAACCAAGTTAAGTATGCTACTTACACTTACTTGTAAATGCTCTGAGCATGGTGGAACCTCCTAGCATAAGACTGTTTACTCAAGATTGCTTATAGCAAGTGGACTAGAAGGTCGTGCTAAGACTAATGATTAAACAGTCAAAACTACTCCAGAGGGGTGTGTTTAGCCGTGAATTTTATTAAAGTGATGGTCATTAAATATTTTTGAGCCTTGTATAAGTAAAACGTAGTTTACAGGAATTTAGTTAAGCTAGTTGGGCCTAGTCGTCGGGCTCGAGCCCATTTGTATTAAAGAGACCGGCCCAACACAAAGCCCACAAGAATAGTCCACTCTTGTAATTACTATATAACTGCCCTCTCCAAGTGTGGAGAGGGTGTTGCTTCTCATTTTTTCTTTCATGATCAAGTAACCATTTTCTTTTTATCTTACATCCTTTAAAATCTATTATTTTATTTTTTGTTTTCTGGTGATGAAATGATATCCTAACAAGTGGTATCAAGAGCCAAAAAAAATGTTTTGGGGTTAAGTATATGTGTTGTGGTAACATATTTTAAGCATATTGATTCGGCTTACTTTTATTTTTTTCTCTTTTCTATTCGAAATTTTTTTTCTCACTATAACTTTCATTATAATTTTTTTTGGTATCACTCGCCACGGGTGGGTTTAGTGTTTTTGATGTGGTAACTTATTGTGAGCTTATTGGTTCGGCTTATCTATTAGCTAACAAATCTTTTGGTTTATTTTTTCTTTCTTTTCTTGTCTTTTGTTCACGGCATAATTTTTTTTACTTATTTATTCAACAAGCTTTTATTTCATTTTTTTCATAAAACCATTCATAGGTTGTTTTCGAGTCAAAGTCTTAAAAGTTTGGGTTTACTGTTCATTTTTTAACATTGTGCTTTATAACAAAGTATTTGAACAAGTAAATTTGAGCTTATTCTACAGTCTAGTTCTAGCATAACAAATTTGCATGTGGGTTAAACAGTAATAAACAAAAGGACGCTTTTTGTTCATAGTTTTCATTACAAAACTTCAAAGTAACTTTTCGCCATCCTAAGTCTAATCTTATTTCTTTTCTTGTGGTCACGTTTTTTATGGAAAGCAAGACAAGTTCAAAACTTTGCCAGAAACGAGAGACAAAAGAAAGTTGCCAACAAAAGGAGTTTGATATTTTGTGTGAACCGAAACAGTTTATTCATCCTCAAGAGCCTTGAACGAGTTAGAAACCAAGAACAACCGAGACAGTTCACATCTTCATAACGACCGATAAGAGTAAAATCAAGACCACACGATCGAGTGTACTCTTTGAATGAACCGACGAGTGTATTTCTTAAGAGCCGAACGAGTGTCATTTTAAAAGAACCGAACGAGTACGAGCGCTCGCGTCGCGCGCGAGACCACCGAACGAGTCCCCACAAATCATCAACAACCGAACGAGTGTCATTGTGTAAGAGCCGAACGAGTACCTTGCTTTGATAACCGAACGAGTTCTCGACGAGAGTGAGCCGAACGAGTGTAACTTTGAATGAGCCAAACGAGTGACATTTTATAAGAGCCGAACGAGTATAAAAATAAAAGGGCCGAATGAGTCTATACTCGTTTAAGTGTTTTCGGTTTTCGATTTCGAGTGTCGTTAATCTACGAGACATAAGAATTATATCATCGTGTTCATGACATCGTTTCGATCAACGTGGTATATTTATTTTCTACCGACGATAAACGTACCACTCCGCGAGATCAAATTTACAAACGTTAACATTTTATAATCTTGAAAAACGAAGAAGAAGGAGTTAAAAAAAACACGTGCATGATTTTTTAATATTGTTTAAAATTTTGAAAATTTCATTTTTAACCCTTTATTTTCTATAGTTTCACTTTTTTAACCCTTAGTTAATAACAACATTTTCTTTTAGCCCTTAGCTTTTGGAATATTTTAATTCTAACCTTTCATTTTTTTAAAACATTTTCATTTTTAGATCTTTGTTTTCAATTTTTTTCTTTACTTAGTTTATATTCAATTTTAGCCCTTTAGTTGTAAGAAATTGCACCGTTTGTCCTTATTTGAGTTTTGATCAACCGTTAATCATTTCAAGCTAAAAATTCGTGCACCGCTCAACGTTTTAAGCTCATTAATCGTTTCAAAAGCTTACGTTCTTCAAAGACAACAACGATTTCACCAACAATAATTCTATTTTTACGGTTTTTCTTGATTTAGTAAAATCACGCGAAATACTCTTGTATTTTCTCGGTTTAGTCAAGACTTGTAAAATCCTGTGAAATAGTTTTCCACCACAACAACAAATCACTTTACCCACTAAAGATCCTTGTTTATCATTTCACATCACTTTTGCAATGTCGACTCAGCAAGACATCAATGCTTTTAGAGCACAACGAATTGCAAACACACATGATCCTTTGGCATTAATGGCAAAACAAAACTCAGACAGGTGAAAGTCGTGTCCACCCAGATCACTCATCACTCATTACCTACATACAACATCCACAACCCAACGACAACTTTGTCCCACAACCTTCATTCAACACGAACTACATGCCACAACCAATGCAGAATCTCAAAGACAGTTCAGATCCCACAACTGTAATGAACAAGGCACTTGCTTTATTGGCTTAAAGCAATTCAAAGTACAATACATACCAACAACAACAACCAAAGAAGTTCATTAATCCCCACCCCCGACAATAGTCAAATTGCACAACAGGATATGAATATGAGCCAAGACATCAAAATGCAAATGGTTGATAACAATGTTGGAAATCAGGTGAGACAAAATGTTGTGCAGTATGATGGGAATGAGGTTGGGCAAAATGGTTCATAATTCGGGTATTCAGAATGTTGAAAATCTGAATGGGCTTAGTGTTGTTCTAGAAATTGCAAATCAGTATGGGAATGGAAATGGTTTATACAAACTACGGCTGAGGAAATGGTCATGGTATCAATGGTAATACCATAAGGTTGTACAACTGTCGAGGAGAGGGTCATTATGCCAGCAACTGCACAGTAAAGCCAAGGAAACGGGATGCTGCTTATCTTCAACAACAGCTGCAGATTGCTCAAGAGGAAGAAGCAAGGATCCAAAGCACTCAACTGGAATGTAAATCAAGGCCTGCTGCAGATGCTTATAAAAAATAAGAAACTTAGAGAGTACAAGTGAACTGGTCACTTTAGAGATACATTGCAGCAAGCATCCCTTATCTGGAACTCAGTCTTACAATGTCCCGTCTATGACTCAGATGAACAACTGAGGTACCCAAAAGATGAAAATTTGCTATGATCCATGATATATTCAATATGCAAGTGACTCAAGAAGTGCAGTGAGACTGATCTCCAAACTGGCTTTGATCCGTAACTAAGAAAAACTTGAAAGTCAATTATTAAAAGGAAAAAAGAATACGCTGTTCTTTGGAAAAATTGGTAAACAAAATTTAAGAATGCAATATGAACCAGATATTCGTATGATAAAGCTTATAAAATGACCATCAACAAAAGAACGAACGGTTGCAACTCAGTTGGGAAGTACCCACAAGGGTAAGAGTTGTGATACTCAATGTGCATCAAATACCCTTGACCCTTTGTTTCAGAAACTTGAAGATGAGAAAGTGTCATTAGAATCTCAGGTTTTTGAATTTATGCCAAAGAAAAGCCCCTCATCTTAAACAACATACAAAGAACCCTGTTTGAACTCTAAATCAGTGTACCAAGCTCAAACCAATTCAATATAGACACCTTGCAAAAACAATTGTATGACACCATCTATGACAATGCTAAGCTAAGAGCCCAGTTATTTGATAAGGTTTCTGAACGAAAAGGCACCACAAAAGGTACGAGAACGAATACTATGTTTACAAAGCAATCAATCTTGGGAAAACCACCTTCTTCTTCTTATAAACCAAAACTTTATTTTGTCACTCCTTTTCCCAAAAACCTTCGGTTCTTCCCAAAGTTGATAAGAATAATGGTTTGACCAAACCAGTCACTTCAAACTCGCAGCCTTCCCACACGCGAATCAAAAGGTATCAAACTGTTAAGGTGATTGCCTCTAGAATCTTAAGGACTAATCAATCTATAAAGACTCCAGGGTAGAGTAAAGTTGTCCCTACCATAACAAACCTGTTAAAATCAAACGTTAGTGTGGACAAAACCACCACTGCTTACGCAAACCGAAATGTCATCCATAGCGCAACAAGGACTAACTCAAACATCAAAGATGGTTTTCTCCAACAAGAGTAAACATAACACTGCTAAAGACAATAAAGTCCAACAGCCTGCTAGGGTTTTCATCTCCAAGTCTGAAAGAGATTGCCCTCTCGAATTAACTTCGAGAAATTAGAAGAAAAACCATTAGGAATTCTCGTAATTCCCAAGACTCTGAAGGCATAAGTCCCCCCCCCCCCCCCCCCCCCCCCCCCCCCCCCCCCCCCCCCCCCCCCCCCCCCCCATCTGAATGTAAATAACATTAAGCTTGCCGTTTAGAAATGCTAAATCAGAAAGTTGTTTGTGCTATGTGGTAAGCAATGTTTTGTTACTAAGCATCATGAATGTCTGTCATGCCCTAATTATGTTAATGGGACATGAATTCCCGTGCTGATAACCAAGTGCCAATGTCTCAAAACTTTGTAAATACAAAAGAAACTTAAGCAAATGTCAGGAAATCAAAGGATTTAGGGTCCTAAGGAAGTCTATGCTTCATCTAGGACAAGCAAACCTAGATATTTTGTCTAGTGGGGTTTCCAACTGGAAGAATTTTGGCCAAGTTGGAATTAACTGCATCTAGTAACACCGAGAAAAAATCTGATAAATCTGTGGGTGACATGCAAGTACTTCTAATATCCCTCGAAACCTTCAAGCAAAAAGGTTTTCGAATTCCACTTTTCTCTTCTTGGCAGGTTATCAAACTAAGGAAACACATACTACGATCTAAAATCCGATTGTTGTTCCCCTAATTTTTCCCAGCGATGGTTTTGTTATTATAATGACAGATAACACTCCGATCTCAAATACAAAAAGGAAAATGTACCGCGTCAAGTGCGTTTATCCTTATCCACGAAAATAGAAATCTTTTCGGTCTTTAGAGCTATCTTATCGAAACAATCAATGTTTTGTTTAGCTCAAGTCACTGGCTTTGTAAACAAAGTCGATTGCAAACCTATTCTTCAAAGAAAAGAGAGTGAACGCATTCAGTGAGCTTTACCTTAAAAGAAAGAAATCTTCTTGTTTTCCACTTCAGTATATATGAGTCATGACGTCGATAGTATAGTGGAAAGTCATTCGTCATTTGTTCGACAATTATCAAATGGAGAAAATCAAGTTGTTTCAAAGTCTTCTGCTGTTACAAACTAGCTGATTCATCCAATAAATGGTCAACAACAACAAGATTCAACTTCATCTACTTCAACTCTAGCAACAACTGTCACTGCTGATGGAAACTTCGACTTGTAAATATTTTTGATCTTTCTCTTTATTTTGATTTATAAAACCAAGAAAAACAAAATATAAAATATAAAACCTATACAAACAAAATGCAAAATAAGAATTAAAAAAAAATCAAAAATAAAAAAAGAATCTTCAACCTACATGGTCTCTCTAGACAATCGATAACATATTTGCGCACCTAAGAAATGTTGATTAATATTAACACTGTTGAAATAAATGAAGTTCGAGCGAGAGTTTTCAAATGCATCAAAACATGTCCTCTCACCTTTTCCTCTACTACGACATCTAAGTAAATGTCCGACTTAGGACTCGGTCTCCCAAAGAAAGGAAAATGTTCATTTTTATGTCCATGTTTTATCCCAAACACCGAGAATTTCATATCATCACGTTCTTGAGAAAAAGTCAAATAAACTTTCAAAGTATTTGAATGCTCAAAGAGAAGTTCTAAAAGGAAAATGATGGTAACCTAAGATAAACACCTCATATTATTCCTGTTGAGGAGCACAATTTTCTTTCTCAAGATATTCCTCAAAAAGCAAATTTCAAATTTCTTAAAAAAATGTGAGCTAAACAAACTCCCACTCACGACTATCCAATTTCAATCTAATCTATATTTGAGGGTGTAGTAATAATAATAATGATTCATTCTGCATGCACGTCCTTACGCTGTGGACGGGGTTTTCGGGTCAGGTCGGGGAACGGACTGACGTGAGGGTCTCCCGCAGGGACTTATTGTGGATGAGGCTCATGTGAATACGCCTGTGTGACATTGTGCGCGGAGTGAGTGAGATTTCTTTGTTTGTTAAGATTCAGCTGATAAGCTGATTGAGTACAAACTCGTTAGGAAAACACATAAGCATATTTTTGATGGGGGTAGCGTGATGCGTGGAACACAACAATGTGATAAGTCGTTTCGGATTTTAATTAGACGCAATCACGCACTGTCTTACTCATTATGCAGATCGTAGAGCGTGAGACGTTCACCAATATGCACTCACAGCTATTAGCGTCAGCTAGAAACTCTATCCACTAATACAGGTGCACTCGGTTCATTAGGCTAATTGTCTTCTATAGGGGTGAGCTTTTTGGTAACTGCTGAACACTCAATGTGTTCTTAAATGATTCTTAGACACGTTGTGATTAATTTTTCATCAATGTTTTTATGGATCTTCATGGCAAAATCTCAAAGACCTACCAACTGTTATTTTCTCAGGGAGTTATAAGGCGGTTAAGTTAGGTATATTCGTTCCATGGATCCTAGCCAGAACCGGAGGGCATCTACCCAGGTAAACACTCCATTATATAGAGTAGAAGTCCTAGGTATGATGAAAAAAAGAGTTAAAGTGATAATAAAGGGAATAGTGCCTGACTGAGATGGAGCTATTGCTGGAATAAACCCAACAAGGTAATAGTCATGAAGTCTCGGTAAGCACTGAAGGGGTTGAAGAATGAAAAAGAATTGTAAGGATAAAGGGTGAAAAGAAAGAAGCCCTCCATACAACCTTAGACAACCGGTCAATGCAATAAACTATCGGAAATCACAAAGATGAATTCTGATATTGAAGACAAGTCATCAATGGACCTAAGTGATGCAATGCACAACCCCCATAGCCATCAGAATCTCTCAAAGATTTCTGTTTCATATCCACACGTGAGATCAATCATTTCTATCGGCTTATCTTATTCGAGATCGTTGATATTGAAAAGGTGGCAGTCCGCTCCAGCCTCTGATTACCAAATAACAAATGTGCACTTATAGTCAAGAGCCCAACGAGATCCATCAAAAATCCTCACTAGGACACAATCCCAATATACAAAATGATAGTACATCCATTATACAACATTTGTATCATTATAGTCCACGCATTATCCTTGTGATAATTGCCAGAACATCATAGTGATACTCTTTAGTATTCACAATGAATATTGAAATTCCTTCTTGAGCCAACATCAACAACCTTGGTAGGTGACTATGCGAGATCTATATGAATCTAACTTGTGACAACTGAAAGAACGATGGTGCGATTCTATATGAATCAAACTTGTTTCCAGTTAATGAATGACGACTCAATCAAAAATAGAAAACTATCTGATCACACATTCCGTTCTATCTCTTTGACGACGCTCCGGTAACGAGAACGGCTGAGTGCAGCGCTGAACCTTGTCAAGGAGATTCTTTTGAATTCAACCTGCTGCACAGGCAGTAATTAGTACAGATTAACGTGGAAACGTGTTATTGCAACCGTAATACGACTGAAGTGACTAAAAAGACACATTCCCTTCATATATTGTAACTCTAACCATCGACAAAGATAAATACATGATGAAAGCTCAAGTACATGTGTCAAAGTCTTTCGCAATCTCTGATATACAAGCACTTCCTCAAAAAGAACATTATCGACAAGATTGCTGGGCATTAACAAAGATATATCTTACAAGTGGATCAAGTACTACTCCTTCTATTATGTGGTTCATGTAATCATGTCAAAGAAATGTTGAGGGAGATTGTTAGCAAGCTTTCAAGATCTTGAGCATGAGGGTAGAGATACAAGATCGCAAGGCGGCATAAAGATTCAAAGATAAAGATTTAAAGATCTCAGTAGTCAAGACAAATTAAGTCCAAAAACCGCGATATAAGTATTTTGTCAAAATAAATCAAGTTAAAGATCAAGATCCAAGATCACAAGCATGCAAAAGTATCTTCAAAAGAATTCCCAAGAATACAAGGCTCCAAGACTCAAGACGTCACAAGAAGTAATCCATAATTCAATGACCACCCCTTAGGGGGAGATTGTTAGCCGTGATTTTATGTAAAGTGATGGTCATTAATATTCCTGAGCCTTGTATAGAAAAACGTAGTTTACGGGAATTCATTTAAGCTAATTGGGCCTAAATGTCAGGCTTTAAGCCCATTGGTATTAGGTTCGACCCAATAAAAGCCCAAACGACTCCATAAGGAGTCCAAGTCTCTTGTACTATATATACAACCCTCCTAGCATGTTAGGAGGGTGTTGCTTCTCATTTTCTCATAATAGAAGTCACTATTTTCTTTCTTTTATTTCTCTCTCTAAACCCTCTTTTTTTCTCTAAGATTTTCTTTTATTTTGTGTGTTTTGTGGTGATGAAATGATAGCCTAACACTAAGCATCAAAACCTCCATGGTTAA
>BQNB010072273.1:10205-29326 GCA_026074375.1 Tanacetum coccineum
AGGCAAGGGTGATTGGCAAGGAATTGCCATGTCTAGTATGGTCCTACCCCAATATAGTGCTCCAGCTGGTAGGCCCTTTAGGTGCGTAAGTGACATATCGGAGTTGCGACTTCAAGAGCATTGGTATATGCTGTTTTCATGTTAGCGAGGATGCTAGGGCATGGTGATCAACTAGCAGGGATGCTAGGTCGTGTTACATGATTAGCGAGGATGCTAAGTCATGGGTGATTTGTATATATTCATTGTCATATTGCACTATTGTCCACTGTTTTGAGATATTGGCACAACTTTTGGTTTAAGGTCAAAACTACGAGCTCACCAATATTATTGTTGACGTTTTCGAGTATCATTTTCAGGTGTGTCAATTAAAAGTATGTGAATGATGTTGGAAGAGCAAAGATGTAAACCCAAGGGGATTGGGTTAAAATGGGTTTTGTTTATTTTATTGTCAAGTCTTAACTTGTAAAATTAATGTAAACCCGAATTTCTTAACTTTGTAAATTGTAAATTGTATGATCTTGTATCTTGTGCGATGAACGGTATCGTCGTATCCCGTGTTTCTGCCACTGACGGGGTGTGACAGATTGCTATCCAGAGCGAAGGTTATAGAGAATGCTGGTCTTTATAATATAAAATATAAACGCAACTATAACCAAAGTGAAGTTTGTTTTTATTAAAACCTCGAACATGACGAAAGTCAACTAGCCCGAGAAGTTTACGGTATTTCCTAAATTACGCATAGCCTGATCAACTATGCTTAATTCATGAAGGACTGTGAAATGATGTGGTTAGTTTTCTAAAGCTATGTTAGAGGAGGGAAGGGATGTGTGAGTGATGAGACCACCTAAAAATAATAGGATGTAAAATGATGAGAACACTTGTAAGTGTTGAGTTTGAGAGCATATTGATTTTAGGATTGCCATGTTACCTTAGTAGTAGTATGCGATGCCTTGAGAATGTAGTTAAAATTATCGCGGGTAGCGATGATGATTGATTGATGTTGATCGTGCTTGCCTTAGAGTAGTGCATGTTGCCTTGAGAGTTTTAGTGGAAATGTCGTAGGTAGCGACATGAATTAAGGGTATGCCTTTTGTGGATTATGTGCTCTATGTGATGACCAGAAGTGCCTGTTCGGTATCGAACCTGGTCGGTGTTTACTTGTTGTTCGTATTTTTCCCGATATATTTAATATATATATATGTGTGTGTGTGTGTGTGTACGGTTACGAACGTCTAATTTCGAACTCTATGATGATTTATATATGTAAGCATAATTATGCTGTTAATTTGGATAATGATATTTTATGAAATATTTATACCCTTTTTATCGTGTTATCACATGATGTCTACCCTAGTGTTTGTTGACCCAGAGATTTCCACCTAGGCTGACGGAGCTCAGAGCCCCCGAATGCCCGTACCATTTCCTGAGGATCCCTATAAGGCTATTAGGTTGGCTTATTTAGTTGAGACGGACATTGAGTCTGAACCTTTTGAGGACCCTGTTGAGACTGAGACACCTGAGTCACCCCACACTGTAGCATCACCCACTTCACTACCTGATAGTACGCCACCCACACGTCATGCTGAGGAGTCAGAGGATTCTGACACGTCCGATGCGAGATCCACATCATCAGATTTTACGTCACCACTTTCACTAGATCACCCACTTACCCATACTTTACCCACCTTGGTTCCATTTCTCTGTAGGACCGCACGTATGGTCGTGTGTGTTCTGCCTGTGATGTCACCTAGCCTCTCTACCAGTATAGCAGAGGTGGCAGCTATGTCCGATTCAGCATTCTGTAAGAGGTTTAGGTCCTCTTACGAGACTTCACCATCATCATCACCACCAGACCTTCCTTTACGGAAGCGTTCTCAGGGTACATATGAGTTAGTAGAGGATGATGAGGAGGAGGATGAAGAGGAGGAAGACGAGGAGGTAGATGAGAGTTTAGATTTTGATAGTGAGAGCGAGGATGCAGAGGAAGAGGGTCCTACTGCAGAGGATGAGGGTCCTGCTGTAGGGGATGAGGGTCTTACTACGGGGGATGAGGGTCCCATTATGAGAGTTGAGAGTCTTGATTTAGGAGGAGATGAGGTTGTACCTGAGGGTCAGCAGCGGACAGCCCTGGTTATAGAGACAGCCATGGGTGAGCCTCTAGGATTAGGTTATAGGGCGTTAAGACGCCGGTAGATAGCGTCGTGGGAGGGCCAGATGCCCAACGTATTCGAGGTAGGTCAGGGTTCTGGATCTGTACCAGAGCCTGAGAGACTAGAGAGAGTGTCGGCACTTAGGCAGCCCACACTCACTACATGGATAGACCCAAAGGATGGTAGGGCTTATATTGATGTTCCTGCTTACCCACCACCAACACCACCCGTTCAAACATCGCCATCTCCCGAGTGGTCGTCTGGTTCACTTCCTATTTCTCCAACACCTTCTATCATTCCTTCACCTATTTCATCACCCATGATACCACTAATCGTTCCATCGCCTGTAGCTTCACCCGCTACGGCTGAGGCTGAGGGATTTTTGACTGAGTTAGGAGCCCAGGTTAAGATACAGGGAGGATTGATTCATGATCATACGGTACGATTAGGGAGCTATCACCTACTTTGTTTGAGAGGTATGATAGGGATATAGGGGAGTTTTTTACTAGGTCAGGGGCAGTCAGGGATGAGATCTTCTCCCAAAGATATCGACTTAGGAGCCTAGAGCATGAGCAGGAGAGGGTTACAGTGACTTTTGGAGCAATTTGGAGACCAGTATTAGCCTTGGAGTCATTGGCAGGTCAGACGGATGCACAGAGAGCAACTTTGTGGCATGCCATTAGTGATACACAGATGAAGAACCAGGAGTTGCGATTACAGATCTCAGAGGAGAGGCGTACTCGGTTAGATTTGGCTGAGATTGTTGCTAGTATGAGGAGAGGGCAGGAGCCCAGAGGAGATGTGTAGGATGTATGGGATTTGATTAGTAGTTTGTGTATATCACTAAACCGAGTAGCGTCGGTTAGTGTCGGTATTATGATTAGAAAAGTTTTTTTTCGAGTAGTGGTAGTTATGACTAATCCTTATTAGTCGTTAGATGATTTGTACTAAAATCGTTTTTATGATAGTGAAGGAAATTTTGTTCCATTTTTTTAGTTATTAGCAGTATTTTTGTGTTATCATCGGTTGGATGGATAAGATCAGTGCTGGTGAGCACAGTTACCCGTGCGTGGATATGTTACAATTTGTCGCTCGTGTTAGGGCGGACACCCATTCCTTGTGAGGGTTAGTGTACGATTTAATTGGTATATTCCGTAAACTTGAAATATATTCGAGTTGATCGATTTTACCGTTTCGTTAGAAAGACTAATAGGAAGGTGAGAGACCGTGAATGGTCACGAGGAAAGTTGGAAGGAATTTTAGTGATCAAATTTGAAACCTGATCATACTTTTTCTTGTGTAAGCTTTTGAAAGGTATCTTGACCTATCTAAGTGAAGTGATATTTAAGGTACTCATTGAGTAGGATTGATTTGGAAAAAGTTTAAAGCAAATAATGATGAGGTTTAGACAATGAAACGGTCTTCCTAGAAAGGTAGAACCTGGAGTGTTTGACCAAGTAAGGTTTACTTGGGCATTTTGAGTGAGTGTTGGCAAAAGAACTGTAGACGTTCTTGAGAAAATAGAGTGTGAGTCGTATTGTGTAGGACACATACCCTGTATTGTGAACTTATATTTTGGCATCGAGTTTAAGATAATAAAACAGATTTTTAACACTTAGTAAAAACATTTTGGATCTTTATTGGGCCTTAAGGCCCAATAAGAGAAAACTAGTGGTTTAATACGTTTAAAGTGAAACATGTTTCGTGTCAATATTGAAAGTCGATGGAGGGAAATGCGTTTTGTTAAAGTATTATTGGGATATAGAATTTGACGTTTAGTCGGTGATTTTGGCCGTAGAGTAACCATAAGAGTGTGTAAGAAGTGAACTGGGAAAGATTTGGTCTTTAGAGGAATCGAAAGAGACCTTTCTTGAAAAGACTAAACCCTAATGAAATAATGTGATTCGTCGAGGATTGAAATTTCCTGTCGATGTTGTGATTCGATAATTTGAGTTAAATTTCGGGGCAAAATTCCTTTAAGGGGTTAGACTGTGATAACCGGTAATTTGCCCAGGGTTAAGTATTATAAAATATTATAATTTCGTATTTTGAAGTCTTTCGATCTTGTCAGTTTTCCTGATGAAAGCTGAAAAGTTGACTTCAGTTGACTATTTTTGCATAAAATGGTTACGATATAACCGGGAGTTTGATGAAGTTTTGAATCTCGGGAGAGAATCACTTTTGATTCGTCTTTTCATTTCAGAGTATTTGGTTGGTATTTTAAGTAGTTCCGGGAAGCTTTCCCGTGATTTCCTGAAAATCATCACGCAACACGTACCAGTAGGACAGTTTGTTTGGGAATAAGTTTAAGTGATTAGGAAGTGTGTAATGAGCTTATTTATTTAAATAAATTCACGATTTTAGAAAACGTTGGTTTAAAACGTAAATCGTTGGTGAGAGATTTGGAAGTTTTCAGAAAAACGGTAATTTTTGTGAAATTCGATAAAAGACCGTTAGGGTCGTTAAATTGTGGATTTTGAGCAAGTTGGTTTCGACAAAGAGTATTTTGGGGATTTAAAATGTTTTCATAATTGTGAGGATGGTTCGGTTGAGTGTTTTTAACAAAAATTCATGTTTTCGGTCCTGACCCGGCCGGCAGCGTCTAAATAGAATTTTTGTAGTAAAATAAGGTGATATGTGTCATATAAATAACCCAGATTTATGGAAAAGTGATTTTAAACGCAATGGAATTATTAACTAAACTTGGCAAACGTTTTAAATCATTAAACTTTGAGCTTTTAAGTGATCCCGACACAAAAAGAAGAACCCGAGACCCTCCTAGGATCCATTTTTGGTCAAGATAAGCCATGAGGGACAAGATGACCATTTTCTAGCTAGGTTGTCTCAACTGGTACCCTTATATTCTCCACCACCTCAAACTTTTGATTCATTCACTCATTTTGAAATTAAAAAAAACATACATTTCTCTTCTCTCTCTCTCTATTCGGACGAAGCACCAAGGAACAAGAAACATTTGTTTTTGAAGATTACCAAGAACACAGGGTTAAAAGATTGATAATAGGTTGATACTAGATAGACGCGGGTCATAGAAAAAGTTTTTTTGGGTCTCCTTCTTGCGTCAAAAACCGAACCAAACTCGCCAAGTTTTAAGTTTTCTAAAATTTGATTTAAGTTGTACTTTTATGCTTATTTTGGTGTCTTAACACTAGTTGTACAAGTTGATCGTTGTGAAATTGAGTTTTGAAAACGAAACGAATGATAGAAAGGTGTGTTTGTGTGCGTCGAAATCAAAAAGAAAGGAAACAAAGGACGGAAGTTTGAATATTTTGGTTGTGGTGGTATTTTTTATGATTTTGTCAAAGTACTTTTGAGCTTATTTTGGAGAATGCTTAAAAATTAGCTTACTTAGGGCTTATTTGTTTAACTTTTGGGCTTATTTGATATGGTTTGGGCTCGGCCCAACCATATAAATGGTTTTGGGCTTGGATGAACGCGGTCCAACAAGAGAAAGGGCTCGGCACATTTATTTTTGGCTTATTTCGGCTTATAGCTTATTCGGCTTTTGGCTTATATTGATTTCGAGCTTATATAGCTCCAACTCATTTATGTTTGGGCATTATAGCTTATTGGTTTCGGCTTATATATTGTGGGCTTATAGCTTAATATTTTTGGCTTATAATTCGAGCTTATAGCTTATTGTGGTTTCGACTTATTTATATATTGTGGGCTTATAGCTTATTGTTTCGGCTTATATTCTTGGGCTTTTGGTTAATGGATTTCGGCTTATATTCTTGGGCTTATGGTTAATGGATTTTTGGCTTAAGATGGGCTCTGGTTTGAATTGTTTCAGCTTATATTTGGGCTTATATTTATTTGGGGCTTACGCCCGGTGGATAATGGTAATATTGGGTCCGGTCTACAAATTGGATTTTTGTATAATAGTACAATTGCTTTGGGTTGTTGCATAAAATATGTGATAAGGTAATTTGGACTCATAAAAAGTTAATGACTAGCATTTGGCTTTCAAGACCCCACCAAAGGAATATTTTGATAAATGGAATACCAAAGGACGCAAAGAATGAATGGGATCTTATAATAATTAGGAGTGAAAAGATTTAAATTGGAGGACGATTTTTGGTCACTAATGGATAAGCTCGTTGAAGTGAAACATTGTATGGTCGAAATTATTAGAAATAGCGAAATAATTTTAATTTTATTTCATCTCTCGATTAAAGGACACAAGAGTGATTTTGTAAATAAAAAAGTTAAGAGTAAACGATGACACGGACAATAGACATAAATGAAAGATAAAGATTTTATACTTACCCCCTTTAAGCCTGATAAAAGAGACAAATAATAAAGATAATATATATATATATATATATATATATATATATATATATATATATATATATATATATATATATATATATATATATATATATTAACAGTACGAAAATATCTACTCGTTTATTTTCATTATTGGTTGTCTTGTTTTCATTATTGGCTATGTTTTCATTATTGGCTATGTTTTGAGTATTCGGTTGTCTTGTTTTCATTATTAGCTATGTTTTGAGTATTAGGTGTCGATGTTACACTTAGCCCAAGTGCATTGAGTCGTTTTGCGTAATTACCACCCAACCATGTTTTTGGATAAAGGTTTCGAAATGAGGATAAAGAGTTTGGTAAAAGATAACGATTTTGTTATGATATAACGGTTTTGAGATAAAGAGTAAAGGTTTTGTGATAATGAAAGAGGTTTTCGTAACAGAATTGAGGATTTTGGTTTGAGTAAAGACGAACACTTGTACAATAAGACAACTTTGTACAAACATACGGGAAACCTAAGAGTTTTTGAACCCAAAGGTCCGTGAGTCCCGATACTAGTCTCTGTGGGGTGTCAAAAGCCTGGTCACTTAGCCGTAAAGTTGGGATGTACCGAGACGAAAGTCGCTACATGGGATGATCTCGCCTTCAAACTCATTATTATCGGGTGGAACGTGAAGCATAAAATTTTGCAAAACGTTGATCCATAGTTGAAATTCAAAATGGCACATTCACCTAAGATATAATAATTACCGGGAGTGAAAAGTTCACAAGTTGAAAATATGAGTAGTGTTAGCATCTTAACTGATATTTAACAGTGATCTCGTTGTTTGGAACGAGTGAAAAGTCGAGGACGATGAATTTATCCTTTTTGGGGTATTTTCGGATCGAAATGCATCTTGTTCTATGATCCCTAACGGTTATGAAAATAACGAAAGTCAAATATGTTAGTTAGTTGCTAAAAAAATAAGAAAAAGGAAAAATTCAAAAATATGTGTAGGAATAAGTGTATATCTTTAAGAATGGTAAAAACGGGGCTTTTCTAAACTCTTGATTCTTTAATTCCCCTCGATGAACACTTAGCTACTTTTCGAGGTAATTAGTCAAGGGGGATCGAGATTCTTAGTTTTCTTAAGTATTTACTTATAGCATTGCGTGAGGACACAACAATATCTTAGTATGGGGGATTTTGGTATGTGTTTAATTACACATACCTTTGACCACTAAAAACTGACTTAAATGACTAAAAACGTACCAAAAATACATTGTATTTGTATGTTTTGCATTTGTATTGTGCAGGAAACGGATATCTAAGAAAAGGACAATAATCAAAGCCAAAACGACAAAACCGAGCACGGGAACGGAAAGACAGTGAGAAGTCAAAAAGACAAAGTCAAAGTCAACAAAAAAAAGTCAAAGTCAACCCCGGGAAGTGGCATTAGAAAAAGCATCAAAAACCGAACCCGAAAACCTAAATTGCCAAAAGTGGGCCCACCTGTACCCACCTAGTGGGCCCGGGTTAGCCCACTTATACACTTATACTTTATAAGCCATAAACCTTATAAAAAGCCCAAAGTCTTTTTCATTTATAACCAGCCCAATCCATACCCCTTTATAACACTCTCGTTACCCCCTTAACCCTTAACTCCGTTAGTCCTTTAAGGACTAACGGTGCAAACCATTTACAAACCAAAAGGACAAAAATTGCAAAATACAAGGAAGTTGGATGCAATAACATATAACACTCTCGGGGACCATTCTTGCCCATTTTACAAACCTTCAAATATAGCGGGAACACTGTACATCTCCTTTGGTTGTCCTGTCCTCACTACCCGCAAAAATACAGCAAAACACTATTCCCCTTTCTTTTCCCCCTTGTAGACCAACCTTATCCCACCATATGACACCTTGGCAATCCCTTGCAAGCTCATTCGTCCAAGGAACAAGACAAGAAATCAAGGGTGGAGATGATATGACTTGGACACTACTTAATTTTGGATGGCTATGATGACTCTTGGATCCCTCTCACACAACAAACACACCTGCAAGAGCTCTCACAAAGAAAGCACAAGTCCTAGAACCTTCTTGGCTTAGTATAAATAGAGCTCATGTGTAAGCCCTTGAGGCAGTTAAGTTTTTCTTAAGTTTTTTTTACCTAGTTGTAATTTTCAGCTTATTTTTAGTGTAACCTTTTAGTATTGTAATGTTTTCTTTATGAATTAATGAAATTTAAAGTTTTATCTTAAAACCCGTTTTACTCATTTGTGTTTAAAAGTTATCAAGAATCTTTCTTAAGCTTATATAAGACCTTATTTAAGCATATTGTTAAGCTGTTTTTATTTATATATAAAGTATTTAAGAAAATTTTACAAAAAAAAACATCCACTCTAAAACACAACAGCTTTTTGGATGATAAGCCAAACTTGGATGGGCTTATGGACACTACTAGCTTATCTTTGATAAGCTAGAGCTTGTAGATAAGCTCTTTTGAGCTCATTTGCCCTGTTTAAGCAAGGGTTTTTGTAAGTCTTCATTTTTTCATTTTTAGCTTATTTACTATTCACCTGCTTTTTTGTGCTTATTGTCTGCTTATATTTGCTTATTTATGTTTGCTTATGATGTTTAGTGTTTATCTTGCTTAGTTTTTAGTTTAAAAGGTATTTGTGCAAGTTTGCTTAAAAAACTGTCTTAAATAGCTTATTAAATTGCATAATCTGTTTTAGCTTATTTAAGTGCTTATTTGTTATTGAAATATGCTTAATATTGTTTATTATGCTTGTTAGATATCTGGTCTTAAGGGTTTGTTCATAAAAAAATTAAGTTTTCAAGTAGAAAAGGCATTTTAAGTGTTTAAAGGGGTGTTTGGTTTAACTGTTTTCATGGGTCAAAATTGCATTTTAACACTTGAGTCAGTTTAGTTTAGCTTAAATTAGTCAAAAAAAATCTGTTTGTTTAAGTTTTTAAGTAGTAAATCTCATATTCTAAGGTTTTAAGAAATTGTGGTTTGAAACTGTGAGGTTTAAGCTCATCTTATTTGCTTATTTGATTGTGATCTTGCTTATTGTTGTTTTGTGATGTTTTTTGTGTTTATGCATGTCTTGAAATACCTTATAAATATAGACAAATAGGCCTGCATTTCTTGTTTTAAGTTTTTGCCAAATCTGTCATTTTTAACTAAGTGTTAAAAAAAGAAGAAAAAGCTCTTTCAATTGCTTATTGTGGCTTATTGTGAATTTCAAAATGTCTTTTGATTGTTGATATAAGCTCTTGGAGGTCAAAGCTCAATCTGTTTGTAGGTTATAAGTTCATAAGGTTCTGTTTAAGTGCTTATTTTTAAGCTCAAAAGTGGTGATTTGTTAAGATTGCAAAAGTTTAAGAAAATTTGTCTAAGTGTTGAATCTATGTGAGATAGCCTTTTCATGAAGCTTTTTAAGTGCTTATTTGAATTTCAAACTGCTTTTTAATTGTTGCTTATTGTAGCTTTTTGGCCATTCTTTTTAGTGGTATAAGCCACTAAGCCATAAGGATCCTTTTTCTAGCTTAAAAATAAGCTAGAAAAGTCCCCCTTAGGCTTTTTGCTTATCAGTTTTGGCCAAAAAGCTAATTTGCTTATTTAGGCTTATTAGCTTATTGTAGTTGCTTATTTTTGTTCTAAGTGCTTTTTAGAGATAGCCTATCATCTGTGTTAGCTTATTTCTCTTTTTTAATTGCTTATTTGTATCCAAATAGCTTAATAATTAGCCATTTAAGTTTTAGAGTAGTTTAGCTTATTCTGTCTCCTTTCTTAGCTTATTCTGTGCTTATTTGTGGTTTATAAAAAAAGTGTTTTTGTAAAAAGTTCTTATTTTCAAGTCTTCTAAAAAGTTGTAAAAAAATGGCAAGTAAAAAACATTTGAGAATTAGGGGAAGTCAAGGGTGAGCAGGACTCAAACCCGAGACCTCTACCCCTATTCAACCAAAAGTTTTATACACAACACACACTACCACTCGCCCTGGGGTCTTTTTCGATTTTATCTTGCAATATTAATCTTTTATACACATTTTGACTATTTTGGCTTATAAGCCGTTTTTAGCTTATTTCATTGCTTATTTGATAAGCTGTTTTTCCCGGCTTATTTTTATTAGATTCTTCATTGTTCAAGCTACTTTTGCAAATTTTTCCAGATTTTTAATAATTAGTTTAGCATTTTTAAACATTTAATTTCATTAAAATCGTTTTTAATTCATAAAAAATTATAAAAAAGTCAAAAAAAATATAATTCTTTTTTAGATAATTTTCTTTTAACATTTAGGACTTAGGAAAATTAGATTTGCTTTCGTAGGGTTAAAATTGCAAAATTTGATTTTTTAAAGAATGAGATTGAATCCCGTTCACGTTTTTAGTGTTTTTAAGCCCTAATCACTTCCGTTTTTGGTCTAGTTTTCTTAGTTCTTATCTTTTAGTTAATTAGGACTTATAAAAGCCAAAAAGATTATTTTAGAACTTAATTTTGATAATTTAAGGTTTTTAGGTCGCATTTTTAGGATCCTCGTTTTGCGTTTTTAGTTTAAATTAGTTTTGCCTTAATTGCTTTTAAGTGTTTACCTTAATTTTCCCGTAGTTTTAGATAACCAATCTAAATTTTGCTCCATTCAAGCATCGATTCTCAAAACGACTCTCGACTTTTAATTGCATTCCTCGTTGGGGATAACGACCTGTGAATCATACTTCCGATTTTACTACAATTGAGATTTTTTTTATTCTCATTATTATATATTTATATATTTATTTATATTTATATATAGTAAAGGGATTCAGTCAATGACAATGATTACGAGGAGAGTACTATTCCTTTGAATGAAATTGATTCTCAAACACCTCCGTCTATCGAAATCACACCCGTTTTACCGACTTTGGAGCCCGAGGACTCTCTCATCATGGGGAATAAGTAACTTAGCACTATTCCTGAAAAGGAATCGGACGAATTCATAAAGTCTAGTGTTGAGGACCTTGTCCCAATCCAAAGTGAGTCCGAGGGTATTTCCGACGATACGTGTGATGTGCCTTTTTGTGATAATACTCCTCCTCTTGATGTTTTAAACGATCACTTTGAGATTTTCTCCGATTTTAATGATGATGACGATTCTTTTGAGGACATCGATTACGTTGAGGCATCACCTCCCGATTCTGAGCTCGTCAGCTTAGGGGAGGTGAAGGACGATATACTTCGTGAGAAATTATTGAATATCAATCTTCTTATTGCTAAGATCGAATCTTTGAATGACAACCCCACTCCTGATTATGTGCTCAAGTCTCCTTCCTCATTTCCTATCCCCGTTGAGGATAATGACTCTTTCTTTGAGAAGTTCGATACTTTTCTCTCTTATTCGGATAATTCTTTACCCGAATTCGAGACTTTTAGCAATCATACGAAAGAGACGAGGAGTGGCAGTACCACTACTCATGCTGATAATTCTCTTACCGAGTATGATTCATTTCATTTTGAGATTGAGCCCGATCAGGGAGAGTGTTACGATGGTTCCGATAATGTACTATGCGGCAAAATTGCTTTGAAGCACACCACGAGGGTTACGAGGATGCCTCGTTGTTCCGAGCTCATCCGGGACAAACTTTGAGCTTAAGCATGTTTGTTACTCGTTTTTCATAATAAACATTTTTAGACATGACAAAGCAGGACCTATGCTCAATTTGTTATGTCACAGATCACTTCTCGATGAAGTTCCGAAAGTCCGAGTAGGTCGGTTTATCTTATGCTTTCCATTTTTCCCCTCGCGGGTACCCGCCGGATTTGGTTGAAAAAGAACCCCTCTTGATGATTCTTACATGGGATGTTCTTGTTAGGAAATTCATCAACAACTTCTTCTTCTTTTAAAACACAAATCTACAATAATGAAATACGAGATTTCAACAATGATTCGATGACAACTTTTTGCGAGGCATGGGACCATTCAATGAGCTTATATGGGCTATGCCACTCATGGATTTTCGGAGTTTACACATAATACGATACTTTCGTATGAATTGTACTCTATGATCAAGGATTCGTTGTATTCCGCGCGGGTGTGGTAACTTTTTGGATAAAATGCTCGGGATTGCTAAGATCATTGAGAGCAAATCCAAAAGTTCGTTAATTCACGTAACAAACCGGTTTGTAGGCCAAGTGAGTGCGAGTCTTCTACCCTCGGTATTTCTCCGGGATGTTGCCAAACTTAAAAAGATATGGGCAAAGCAATTACTTTCTCGATAAGAAAAACCAATCTCCCAAGCTCAGCTCCAGTAAAAGCAGGCTGAGGAAAGTTGAGTAACTTCGGTGGTGCTCATTTTACCTCAAATTGTCCCGCCACCCGATGGCACATTTATTCGTGACATATTCAAGAATACTGTTTCCCAAGCCCAGCGCGGCTAATTTCAATGCAAGGAAATAACGGTTCCGTGCCGATTGAAATCAATTCGACTCCCGGTTTTCTCCCGTTAACAAAACCCAGGGAAATAACCAAAAACGTTACAAACTAAAACCGGGGGGAATAATTTAAACAAGGCCAAATTTATGACCTCGATCTAATCCACCCCGGTTTACCAAGCTCTACTAATTCCAAGCTCTGGCTCACCATACACAAGGTGGTCGAAGGATGATTTTTAAATTACATCAGCTAATGATGCGGGTTATGAGAAATATGCAAACCAAACCCAAAACATTGCAAAATCAATGACCAATTTATGTTAGGCTTACCAAGTTCATGAATACCAATTACCGCATCTACTTCGGGCTCGGGTTCTTTCTCGAAACACCATTACTAACCAAAAAGTAAATTGAAAGAAATCACTACGAAGTGGCGTTTCTAATTAAGGACCCACCGTATTCCTACTACTTCTTCTTCTCTCTCTAAAGTAGTGGAAGTGAAAACCGATAGGTAACATAGGCCAAGGGCCTTTACTAATAACGGAAGTACCAAAGAGTCCCAAACCTCAGTTGTCAAGTTAAAACCCATGTACCAAATTCTAAGCCGTAGTTGCTCTTCTTAATGCTTTGAACTAACCAAAAACATCAATTCCATATCACGTTTAGGACTTACTGACCAAAAGATCCGTGAAAAAAGATACAATCAAATTGAGAAATTTTACCAAATTTTAAGATATGGCATTCGAAAGTAGTTCAATGATGCTTTATTTCTCATGCTAAATTTGCTTTAACCATTAAGAGTTTGAATGGAAACAAAGAAACTTAAGTGAACTGGCTAGCATTGTTGAATGAGCATTGCTCGGCGGTTTCTCAAAAAGTTACCAAAAAACATGGAGACCCAGACAAATTTTCTTCATACATGTGATTTTCCCGAATGGATGAGTGATTAGCCTTGGCGATCTTGGCGCTGAGCATTAATATCCATGCGTTATCGTGTGGAAAAAAGCTTTTCTTCTTCCGGAGCCACTGCCTACTTGTATGATCTTGAACTTGGGACCGTTCAGAATACCTTAACAAAATCCAAAAATATTAGGGATAGTTAGTGTACAAATAAAAAATGGTGAAAACGGGACTTGTCGAAGCTTTTGATTCTTTAGTTTCCCTTGACGAACACTTTGCTACTTTTCAAAGTTATTAGTCGAGGGGGATTGAGATTCTTAGTTTTCGTAAATGTTTACTTCATAACATTGCGTGAGGACACGGCAATACCTTAGTATGGGGGATTTTGGTATGTGCTTAATTACACATACCTTTTACCTTTAAAAACGAGCTAAAATAACCAAAAACGGACTTAAAATGCCAAATATATGCTTGTTTTGCTAATTGTATTGTGCAGGAACGGATAACTAAGAAAAGGACGAAAAACAAAGCCAAAACGACAAAACCGGACTCGGAATGGAAAAGACTGTGAAAGACAAAGCCAAATCGAAGCCGAAAAGTCAATCAAGTCAAAAAGTCAACAGAAAAGTCAACTGGTCAAAGTCAAAGTCAACCCCGACAAATCCAAAAGTCAACATGTGAAGAAATATAAGTTTGAGGGTTAAAATTGCCAAACCCTAAACTTATATTTAAAGAAGAAAAGAGACAAAGGAAAAGACAAGGGCTACTTTTGCATATTACTCAAAGTAACAAGGAGGGGGGCAAAACTGCCAACTCTCCTAACTTGTACCACCCAAGGACGAATCTTGCAACTAGACTTAACACTCTTGGGGACTTGTTTTGCCAAGTCCCCAAAAGTTTTAAACCACAAGGACCATGGTTGCAAGAACTCAAGTAACTATGAGGGGCCATTTGTGCAAATTTCCTAAACCTTTGCCCTGTTATAACTCAAACAAACTTTCCCGCCCTTGTTTTCCCCCCAAACCAACTCACGGGTGTGAAACCCCGTTTTTACCCTGTGTTTCTTCTCCACCACCATGGGTACTCACCTCCCCCCTCCTCCACTAACTTTCCCAGCTGTGAGATTGCCAAGTTGGCAATCCCACATCTCCCCAAGCATTTTTCGACGACCAAGATTGATTTTTGATGAGATTGAAGGGCTAGGATGTGTTTGCTTTCCCCCTCTCACACAACTAACACAAGGACTCAGCTATAAAAGAAGAAGAAGACAGAAGAACAAGGAAGTAGCAAGTTTTAATTTCAGTTTGTAATTTTTTTCGTAATTTTAAGCATTTTTCTCAAGTTTTTTAGCAATTAGCTTTAAGCACTTGTACTCTCTTTCTTTCAGCTTGTACTAATTTAATAATTATTCAGTTTTTCAAAGTTTACTTGTTCTTTGATTTCATAATAAGCCACTTTTTTTTTTTTAGTTTACTTCAATAAGCTCCAATAAGCTCATTTAAGCTTATTCTTGTTAAAAAGCTCAAATTCAGTTAAAGACTTGTCAAAAGTCATTCATTCACTGGTTTTGTTCATTTTATATCAAAATATGAACACTTGAGTTCATTTGATAAAAGTTTGGAGGTTCAAGAGAGTAATAAGCTAAAAAGCTTATTGAGCTATAAGCTCATATTTTTAGAGCTAAGGACCATTAGTTCAGGTTATTAACCACTCACTCAGATAAGTGGCTTGGTTGGAGACAACAAAAATTCCAGGTTCCATACTCTAAATTTCCTTTAGCATTTATACGCTTAATTCACTAGCTTAAATCCTTTGTTCTTTCTAGTGCTTTATTCTGTCCAAATTAGCTTAGTTAATATAGAGATGCAAATGTTTAAACTAGTTGTAGTTAGAATTCATTAAGCTTTTCATCTTGCTTAAATTCTGTCAAAGTTATATAAGAGGCTAGTTGATAAACTAGCTAATTTTTCTTAATAAGTTGTAACTTTTAGTGCCTAAATAGTTTTATTAGGTTAGTTCTAGGTTGAGTAGCTAAAAGGTTTTAGCTAAATTAGTTTTTAAGTAGATTTTAATGCCAATATAGTTTTGACAGTTTAGGTAAAGGGGTGTTTGGCATAAGCCTTAAAACGGGTCAAAATGGCTTTGGCATGGGTTAAGGTCATTAGGTTAGATTAAGCTTAAGTTTTTAAGCATTTTTAAGCTGTTTTTAAAAAGTTTTTAGTTTTAAAATTGTTTTCCAAAAGTTTTTAAAACTGTTTTCATAACTGTGGTATTAAAGAAAACCCCAAGTGCTTATTTAATTAAGCACTTGGATTTTGAGTTTAAGTGTTTAAAAAAGGTGTGTTTAGTGTGTCTAAAAAAGCTGTCAAACAAGTTTTGTTCTTTTGACTTTATAAGTCAAAAATCACCAAGTCCCTTTGGTGACAGTTTTAAAATCCAAAAGACCCTTTTTCACCTTAAAAATCAGCAAGTTTTTTTTAGTTTTACCATGTCAAACTTGGTGCACAACTCCAAAAGCTAGGAAATTCCATCTGTTTTCAGTTTTCTTACCAATTTGAGCTTATTTGACAGCTTATTATAAGCTGTCAAATAAGCCACTAAAGTAAAGCTTAAATCTCCCCTGGTGCAAAGGGGAGATTTTGAGCTCCTTTTTCTTGGTTTTTAAGTGTGTATAAGCCCAATATCTTGGCTTATTTTAAAAGCTTATAGGCTCTTGTATAAGCTTGTTAAATCTCAGCTTTTGAAAAGCTTGTTTGTTAGCTTATTTTTAGAGCCAAACTTGGCATTTGACTGTTTTTGAATAACTTAGATTTAGGGATTGCTTAATTTACACTTTTAGCATTTTCAGCTTATTTAATAAGCCCACTTGTTTCCAAATAGCTTATTTAGGTAGAATTAGTTAGTTGTTAATCTTGTTTAGCCATTTACTTAGCTTATTTGTCTTAGACCTTAAGTCCTTTAAAAAAAAAAAGGTCCTTTAAAAAAAAAAAAAAAAAAAAAAAAAAACAAAAAAAAAAGGGGAAATGGATAGTAATACAATCTGTTAAGCTTTGATTAGCTTTCTGTCACAATTAAGCTTTTCCCAGCTTATTGGTTCTAAGTACTTGGTGTTCTTTTTAGCTTATTTAGACTAGTTTAGATCCCCCTTAGCTTTCTAATATCCTAGTTTAGCTTATTTCGCCCCCAAGCCCAAAAAGACTTAAGCCATTTTGCTTATAAGCCTTTTAAGCTTTCTGTCCACTTTAAGCTTATTTATAAGCTTATTGAGTGCTTTTCGTGAAAAGGTGTAGAAGACAAAGTTGTTAAGCCCCACGAGCTTAACAACTTTGCTTCTTTGAGTTTTCAAAAAAAAAAGGGAAAGACACTTGGCCCGGTGAGCAAGGACTCAGGAACCCGGGAACCAAGCGATACAGTCCCCCCTTTCAACCCACACGACCTTACCACTCTCGCGCCCGTATGGGTCTTTTTCGTTAAAGACTCAAGGGCTTTGACTCTTATACACATTTTGGCCCTTATAGCTATTAAGCTGTTATAGCTTAATTTCGGGCTTATTTCTTCAGCTTATTTAAGTTTCTTATTTTTCGTAGGACTGTTAAGGTGTAAAGTATTTTTAGAAAAATTTTCAGAATTTTTCGAAGACATTTAATATTTTTTATAATTTAATTTCGTTAAAAGTTTATTTAATTCATAAAAAATACAAAAATTAAAAAATACAAAATAATCAAAAAAAATATTTTGCTTTTTTAGAAAATTTTCTTTTGTCATCTAGTTTGTAGGAAAAATATAAAATTTTTCGTAGGGTCATTTTTACAACTTTTTACTTTTTAAAGAACGGTCCGGGTGCGGGATTTTGTTTTGACTCGTTTTTGGGTCAAACGAACTCCGTTTTCGGTCTAGTCTTTTTCATTCTTCGTTATTTGGTCCCTAGAGTAGTTTAGAAGTAAAAATTTCTTCGTAGGGTTATTTTTAAAGATTTTAGGTTTTTCCCCCTTTGTTCGGGATTCGTGCTTTCGTTTTTTAGCTTAAATTCATAATTTTTAGGTTTTTCTTAAACGTTTTTATTTGTTATTGTTTAATTTGACTTTTTCACTCTCCCAAATCAATTCCTTCCTTCAAACTCAAATCTTCGACTGTATCGATTTTCCAGTCCAGCCTCGTTGGGGATAAACGACCCGGGAACACTCTATACTACTTCTCGGTATCATTGATCTTGTTGATTTTTAGACTTATATATATATTTTATATTTTATTATATATTATATATATTTACAGTGTGAAAACCACCAATCAAGCTCCCTTAAATATAAAAAAGACAATAACTAAGAATTAAAAACGTAATTCAATAAATATTAAAATCGTATAACAAAAAATAAACTGCATAATTAAAAAAAACTCACATCAAAAAATTTCTTTAGATTTTCTCGTTTGAATCTCTTAACGTTAGACCAAGCAACTGCTCTAGGATAACGTTGTTGATGTGTATAATATTCAAGGGCCGGTACTTTATATGTCTCCAATATCCACGTCTAAAAAAATTATTTCTTTACATTCGTTAACATTCTACATACATATATACATAAAAAATAAACAGATGACATACCTTAAAGGCCCATGTAAAGCCCGACAATGTATACTTAGCAGGAGGACGATTAGGAAGAGCTTGACACGCATAAAATCTATCCCAACGTGAACTGTTCGCATATCTTAATTGTCGGTACAATTTAGCCCAGACGTACGAACCCCAAGGATAAGTTTCCCACTTATTTTTATCAACTATTAACCTAAACCACCATTCTGGGATATTATGCGCAGGCTGACGACCTAATAATACCAAATGCAAAACAGCTAACTGACAAACAGCAACAGCATCCTCGTCTTGCAGCTTAGAAAACTCTTCACCATTAATCTTATCTAGCAACATTTGACCAGTTATATGGCCACCATCTATATCTGAGCCAAACAATAGTCTCTTATATGGATTAATACCCTCTACATAGTGATCACTATTTTCCGGACCAAACCTTAACCCAGTTATAAGGCAAAACTCCTCCCGCCCAACAGCAACTACACCACACCACCACAACAGCAGCACCACCACCGCAACACCACCACCGCAGCACCAAAACCACAACACCACCGCACAACCACCACTTTTCTTATGAGACTTCTATACTTCTTAACACTCCACAACTTCTATCTCTGTAATTCTTATTCTGCTATAACAAGTTAGGATTTCCGATCATTATATTGAATAATCACCATGTATAGTCATTCGAGTTTTGATTCCCTAGCCCAATATCGCTCAAAAACAAAAAAAAAACAAAAAACAAAAAAAAGGTTAATATCGCTCAAAAAAAATAAAACGGCCGACATTGTGTTCTTT